>JAJHPC010000020.1:3072500-3147500 GCA_024447665.1 Juncus inflexus
AGCATTGAGAACTAAAATTTCTGTTTTGCTTACAATAGTGTGGAGCGTGTTCCACTTCTTTCATTGTCCATAAGTCAAGAAATCAACAATGGATAAGAAGTGAAACAGTAAGATGAAAAATAGTTTGAAAAAATGTATTAGAAAGTTCGCTAATTTGAAAATTATACAAATTCGGAAAAACAGGGTATGAACTGTCGCCTGTGGGGCGATAAGAAAAAACTGGGGTAATTAATTTAAGACTTCACCAAAATCAAATAAAGAAGATTCTAGAAAAAAAAAAGAGGATATGAATGATAATCCAGGGCATAGAGATAAATATGACCTCACATGTTATTAGATGTTGATATTTGATAATGAGAAGCTTTGAGTGATAATTAGTTCAAATTAGAACCCAACAAAATCAATTATATATCTCTCTGTTTCGTCATGGGTCTTGTGCTGCTTAAGGAGGAAATTAAAGGAAGATTAAGACTTGACAAAAAAAAAAAAAACTGAAGAATGGGGAGATGGTGGGTCCACTTCCACGCATTAAATATGTTTATTTTCTTTCCGTTTAGTGGCTTCCGTCTCATCTTAAATGGACGCACCAGATGTTACCACGATGTGGCTTCACCGTTGGCAGCTAAATCACGACAGCAGAAAATTCGAACTCATTAATGGCTGAAGCAACTGTCGGGATTGGTACTAGTACCTGTGCATATCAACTCTGCAACTTGATACGATAGGGTAGTATCATGGGACCTTATACAAAAACATAAAATAAAGAAAATATTCATATTACTCGTCTTAAATATTATACTTTTGTATAAATTAATTAAAAATTTATATTTTTTGTATATCAATATATCTTTTAATATGCTCGTTATATCTTTTTTGTATATCAATATATTTTTTTGTAATTTCCTCGTTAAAAATACAAGAATCTACCTTCATATATCTTTTCATTTGAGATAAAGCCTGGATCCGTTACATTGTCTCTCTCTCCGTACAGTATATACATAGACGGCTACTGTTCAGTTCTGGCGACATTATCTATTTTGTAATAATCTTTTATATGCTTATTTAATATTTAGTAATACTTTACAAGCATACACCACAAGCCACAACACACCTTTATTTTAATTTTTCTGAAAATGAACCTCATTTCTTTTTCTTCAATCATATATAATATTATTTCTTCTAAGTTAAAAAAAAAATAGTATTGTGGTCATCCAAAATGGTTTATATACACATCTCCTATCAACCCCTCAGTCTACCGTTTATTACTGATAAACGGAATCCACTTATTTTGAATATAAGTGGGGCTCGTTTATCAGTAGTAAACGGTGGATTGAGGAGATGGTGAACGAGAAATATATATATTTTTCCCATCCAAAATGGTGCATTTAAAAGAAACGCCATTACAATATTCAATAATGGTGTTCTATGACCAACTCAACGTAGTTTGTTGACTATTATAAGGTATTCAGTTGTACAGGTGATTTTGATCAACGTAGTTTGTTGACTACTATAAGGTATTCAGTTGTACAGGTGATTTTGATTTCTTTACAAACAACTGTACCATTGATTTGAAGTACACACATGCATATATACGACCACCTAATTACTTGTATCCTCTAAATTTGTCGCTAAATCTTTTTTTTTTCTTTCTAGTTACTCATATTTTTCGAAGTTATTAAGTTTTATTATTCTTTCTACTTCAGGACACGAATCTACAATTCAATACTCGATTATTTTGTTAATTTAATACCCTTTTATAAAAGATGGTCTATTGACAAACCATATTGAAATGCTATATAACACACAAAAATGGCATATTAGATATTACTAAGCTAGAGGATAAATTCACAGCATTACCTACATATATTGCATAATATAAACAATTATGAATACATAAAATATAGTACAAACCAATGAATTAATATAATGAGTTGACAGGTATTACTTTACATAAAATTCAGTCCGTCATATAATTGTAATCCACACAAATTATTCGCAAATAAGGTTCAACAATATAAATATATCCCCAACAAATAAATAAAAAATTAAAGTTTCAATATAGCTGCACCACTAGAGGGCTTGGATGCGAATACATAAAGTCCAAAGTCACCTTTGCTTATGACGCCCTTCTCAATTCTCGACTTGTAAAAAGATTCCTGAAACAATTAAGAAAATTAAAGAAAATTAAAATGATAACAATTTCAAATACACAATCATTCTGGCTGAACTTATCTTATAGTCTATTTTTACTTAATTGTGATTTATAAACCTAATTTATTGCACAACTAACTTTGATATAATCATAACTGGTCTAACTTAACTCATGCTTAATATAATTATAACTAAAAAGTAAATGAAAACGACAATCAATAAAAATCAACAGATTTGACACATTAAATGTGAAAACACAATATAGTAATAATAATAAACAAATAGAAAGTGAAATTTGCATGACCAACAGACACTCCAGCCAATACCAGCTCAGTCACCAAAGTATGACCAAATCAACTTTCCATTATTCATTCTATTATTTCATTATTCATTATCTCATAATATTATATTCCTTAATCATATCACAGTAGTTATATCACACTAGTACCATCAGCATTGAATTAGCAATCTTATTACTTAACCAGAGTCATTTAAGGACATATATTTAGTATATATTCTTACTCGCCTTTAATTTTGGGCATATCATGAGACGTTGACACGTGTCCTCCTGTCCCTGGCACACATTTACTACTTATATTATATTTGACAAACCTACTCAGAAACGTTGCTTTGGTCGGTCTGTTGGTATTGTGCTGGGGCGTGTACTGGGAGACCCGAGTTCGACTACCCACTCCAGCGATTTTCTTTTCTTTTTCTCAAAACTTTAGTACTTATATGATATTCGAGATTACTAACCAGCCAAAGCACTGTAGTGCAGCGGTTCTGCGCTTGGCCTCAAAGGTGACCCGGGTTCGACTCTCTACCCCAGCAAATTACTACCTCTATTTATTTTTTTACTTATTCTTACTTAATCTTTACTTCAAGCCCACTTATATATTTTTAAATAAATAAGCCCAATCCAGTCCAAGGTGTTGTTGCCAATTTGCTTTTGATATTGTTAAAAGAAAATAATTCATATTATTTTATTTTTAAAAGACAAATATTTGTCATTTTTTAAAAGATTTTTTTTATATTATTACAACAAAATATTTTGTGTTTTTATTTTTATTTTTTGCTATTAGTATTGTCAAACGAAAAATATTTCATATTCTTTTAATTTTGAAAGACAAATATTTGTTATTTGTTTACAAGAAAAATATTTTATATTATCACAAGAAAAATATTTTATATATTTTTTTTTTTTTTCTTTTTTTCTATTACTATTGTCAAAGGAGATAAATCGATTTTATAATATTTTAATGATACATTTTATTTTTAAAGTTATACACAACATTATTTTAGTGATGCCTATTATTTTTTTGGAATTAAAATTAATATTTTTATAAATTATGCATGATGTTATGAAAGTATACTCATTTAATACTTATATAAGACATATCAGTATGCTTCTAAAATTGAAAAAGAGCGTATAATGTTTTAACCTATATTCATTATCAAATATTTCCGGTCTTACAATTTTTCCGAAGCAAAGCGAGGTAGCATCTAGTATGAAGTTAAAAATGATTTTCTACAGTAAACTCACCTCAATGTTCCACATCATAAAAAAAAAAAAATCTGCCCTCCGATTTACATCACAAGGCTGTAATTTCTTTTCTTTATATCAATACGATTTTAGTTGGCTATGCATGGTTCATGCTATTCATGGTGTGCCAATAGAAGTAAAATAGTAATTATATTTTTAGATTCATATAACTTTTGTGGAATCATGTGTATTAATGCTCAATCTACACAAATGAGTGTACGTGCATCTAAGAATAAAACATGGCAATAAAAGCAAAATCTCTTACCGGTTTATATGCAAAAAAACAAAATTTGCAATCCTTCACATGCAGGCAAGTGAATGTTATGTCTAAAGTTTCTAGACAAAATATCCCAAATTTGAAGTAATTATTCTAAATAGAGTTTTAGCTTGGGCAGATGTGTTATTGTCTTTGACTGCCATGATCTTTAGTATTATTATGATAATTAATATAAAGAAGGGTCTCACAATGATTAAAATTATAGTATTTTATTTATTCAATTTGTATATTTTTGGCTTTTTTGTCTCTATTTATACGAAAGATGTCAGTAATGTAACAACAAATTTTGTGACTAAAATACACTACTCATTGTATGTATGTACAGGTTGTGGAATCATGCTTGGAGTCCTTTTTTATTTGAATTTTGTTGTATATGTGTATTTGTTATTATTTATATATAGAAAGTTTTGTTCATGTGTATTTGTCTAAATGGAAAGTTGGCAAATTAAGTTTGTGTTTCTTCATCCTTTTATATTTTTTGTTTCTTATTTCAATTAAGTTTATCACATAGCTTTGTGTTTTTTTTCATTCATTTTGTCTTTGTTGTTGTTTTTTTTTTTTTTTTTTTGATTAAAACCCTTAGCTAGTCTTTCTTTGCTTATTAAGCAATTGGCAAGTATTGTGAATACTTCGCACAAAGCACGAGCTTCCTCTTGTTTCCTTATACTTTTTAACTTTTTATTATTCAGAGGCTGTCATCTGTGATGCATGCACTTACTCTATTCAGATTTTCTATTTTTTGTTAGGGAAAGTGAAAATCGTGACGGGGGTACTATAGCGACCGTTTCATTGATATATTGTTTCTTCCGCATTTCTATATGTCTGTTGTGTACTATATATTGTTTTAGTGTTTTAGTTTTTCACTTATATATTGTTTTACGACCTCTAAAAAAATGGATTTTTATATATTGTTTGTGTTTTCTAAATACTTTTTTCATTTTTTCATATATATACTGTTTTTAAAAAATGGATTTTTATATACTGTTTGGTTTCAGTTAGGTTAAAAGACTCAAAGTATTAAATAATCTTTTGAAAGAAGTTTTCTTTTTTCTCATATGTTCATTTGGGCCTCCAAAGTATATTAATTATCAAAATTTCTTCACTTTAATTGGGTTTCTTTACTTATCCTCCAAACCCTAAAAATATCAAATGGGCCTACTATATCATCCCAAAATCAAACTAAAAAATGATTAAAATTAATCAAGTACAAACTAGTATATGATATTTCCACATTTGTACGGGTATAATAAATGTAATTACACGAAACAAAATAAAAGAATATCGACTTGCCTTTAAATTGATGATAAATTGAGGTACAAATATTTTCTTTGACAAGAGAATATCTGATATTTCTTATGTTTATAGTGTATAACCATATAAGTGATACTTTCTTATGTTTATAGGGGTATAATTGACATTTTAACATTTTTCAGGGGTATGCATGTAAATACACGAAAGGAAAAAAAAATAAAAGCAGATTGACTTACCTTTAAATTGAGAATAAATTGAGGTACGATATTCTCTTTGACAAGAGAGACAGTACAGCCGCCCCAACCGGCACCTGTCAGTCTCGCTCCCAGCGCTCCGTTCTCTCTGCTCACTTTCACCAGCTCCTCCAGTTCTGGACAGCTGTCAGTCAAAAAAATAATAATAATGTAAAATATATTTCTTTTAATGTAAAATAGTAACCGTCGGATGAAAGAAGGCTACTGAAGTACAAACTACTATACTAACAATTGACAGAGAAGGAGATTGATTTGAGAATTGGACATTGACTTTTTGACTTAATCTTTTAGGATTTTAAGTTGATGGAAAAACATAACTTTAGGGCATTAAGTTGGCGGAAGAATAAAAGTCGATTTTGAGAGGGGTATTTTGGTAATTGACAGAGATGGATTGATTTGAAAATCAGACATTGACTTTTTGACTTGGTCTCTTAGGGCGTTAAAACAGAAGTTTAGGGCATTAAATTGATAAGAATAAGTGTAAATTAAGAGGGGTATTTTGGTAATTTTACCTGCACTCATAAAGTTCGCTACAGCTGTGGTGGCTTTCGTTCATGAGGTCTCCGAGTTTCTTCAGCATTTCTTCCTCACTGTGTTCGGTTAAATTGGCATGTTATTAATGTGCTTTTGAATCAGAAAATGGAGTGAAAATTACTCGACATGTCAACGACTGTTTGTTTGTTGGCTAATTCTCACATTGACAAAGATTTCATTACCATAAACCCTAGAGAGAGAGAGAATAAAAACCTGAGGTTTGATGAGACAGTGTCTCTAAATGCATAAACCCGCCTCGCTTCAGAATAGACATGAGTAGCACGCTAAATTTTTAAAAAAATAATAATAATAAATAAACTAGTACAGATAGGTACGGGCTCTGATTAAAGTAAAATTTATTTAATAATTTAAACCTGAAATAGCTTGAAATGCTTAGCAGCCCTTAAAACGTCCAAAGAAGTCGGCGAGTTTCCAAAAATGGATTTCAAATTCTCTTTCGTAATTTCTTCAATTTCTTCGGCCGTGTAAGGCTCCTCATGCAAAAGCTCCTGAAATATTATTAAATTTTAATTAAATTATTTCAAACAGAATTTCAATGTTTTATCCATCAAATGTGTAATAATACTATCTCACATATACCCTTGTACAAGAATATGAAATGTTATCAATAGTCAATACCCATACTACCTAAGTTTTTTCCCCTTTTCTTTGTCTCCCTTTACTTATTCAAGACTATATTTTTCAAGGCATACTTATCTCTCTCTGTGGTTTGTAGGGATAGATATAATATTTTGAGAATTTACAAGGGTATAAATGAAAATTTCCCCAAAAAAGAGAAAAAGAGAGAAACCTTGACGGCAAATTGAGGATCTGAAGAGTTGTGCTTAGCAGCAAAATCAGTGCACAAACCCTGGACATCCGACAAAGTTTTCACGCTCGACACCGCCTCTTTTACATCCATTCCCAACTTTATCGCCAGCACAATCTGCACCACAAAAGCAAAAACAAAATATTAAAAAACATGCTTCGACCAATGAGCAAGCGCCAGTCCCTAACAAAACTAACTCTGCCAACCAATCATTGGCCGCCAGGTGGCGTAGGACTTACGGAGGCGAGGCGGCACTCGACGACGCGGTTGTTGTAGTTGGTTGCGGCTGTAACGGCCTTCTGAGATTCGGCGAGAGAGTGCGCGATCACGAAGGACCCGCCGGCGGGAAGCTGCACGTCGCTTGAACGGATCGGGTTGAAGTCTATCAGCTCTGCGAACCCGCTCTTCGCCATCACCGATATCGCCTGTCAGAAATATAAATTATTAAATAATTTAATAATAATAATAATAATAATAATAATAATAATAATAATAATAATAATAATAATAATAATAATTATTATTATTATTATTATTATTATTTTTTATTTTTTTATTTTTGTTGTTTTTGTGCTTATTTTGTTATTCATTTATTATTATTAAATATTGACAACAATAGTGATAATTTATTGTCATTATTATTATTAATGTTGCTGTTGTTTTTGTTCTTATTTATTTATTATTTTATTTATACCTGGTCCATACCACCAGATTGAGTACCGATGTGGCGTTCGCACTCGCAAGTGAACTGAGCAACTTCTTTCTGCAATATTATCAACCAAACAAATTCAAAACCGAATTCATCAAAAAAAGAATTATTATTTAAAGATATATAATAATAAAAATATTTTATTATGTAAAAGTACCTTAGGGAAATTCTGTCCAAGAACCGCCATGATGGAAATTGTGGCGGAACAAACAAACGCAGCAGAGCTTGACAGCCCAGACCCTGAATTGTATAAAAAAAGTTATGCAAAATACTAAATTATTATTCTAATTTGTGATATATTTACAAGTAATTAGGAAATAGTATGATTTGTACCTGTTGGTACGGTTCCATCAACAACTACATCAAGAGAGACGGGTGCCACATCGACTCCTTTAGATCTTGCATACTCATAAATGCCTTTGTATCTACACAATAGATATTTATTTTAATTAGGAATTTCATCTAAAATTGAAAATTAAAAAAGAAATCCATCAATTCACAAGGATCGAAACCTAAAAAGAAAATTAATCTAGGAAAAAACACTCTGAAGAAACTTAATGTTTCAAAATTGAAATTCGAAACGAAATGTTAAACTCGATAAATGAAAATTTTGAGGACTTGCCCGCATAAGAAATAGTGGCCCCACTTGTGATTCTTCAAATCAACTTCCTGCAAAAAATAAATATTCCAAAATTAGCTCGGTTTTGTTGTAATATAGGGACAAAACATGTAATTGGGCCCAAACTTAATTCATAAAACAAAATAAAAAATCAACAAGTGAAAAATTCATGAATAGCTATAATTTCATGTAAAAATAGGCACAAAATATGTAATTGGGCTTGGGCCCAAAAATTAAGAAAGTAAATTGGAAACCAACTCTCTTCAAACAATTCATGAAAAGTTCATGAGTTCATTTAAAAGAGCTATAAATCACAAATTTGGGCCCAAACAATAGTAAAAAGAAAAAAAATACCTAATCAGGGACCAAATTGATTATTTAAACATCTTAAAACAAAAATTATAATTTTCTTCCATTTAGTATGGGAACTAAGCTTGTACTTTATCTTATCCTTAAAATTAAAATACCAAATTAAAAATTTAATTAAGATAAAACTAAAAATCCAATACCTGGTCAGGATTGGCAGGATAAGTACAAACGGGATATTTATCATTCACATTTGCAATTCGAAGTTCATTTCTGTTCGGATTTTTTCTTATCGCGACAATCATGTCCTGACGAATCGCCATTGGCAGAACCGAGTAGCCCTCATAATCAATATGCTCTCCAATTAAATTCACTCGCCCTTCAAATATAAAATTTAAATGTAAATAATTTGAATATTATTTGAAATGTAAAGAACTAATTGCATGATTATGTGCTAATTGAGGCTTATTTATGCCAAATTCAATTGTTAATTGTGTGTAATTATCACTTAATTTTACTTGATAAAACTACTCGCGGAACAATTTTTTCAATAATTTGCAAAAAAATGTAACACTTTTTTGTTGAATTTGCTACTAAAACCACTTCCAAAAACGAAAAAGTCAGATCTTCACAAAAGATACATACTTTTTATTCACTTCCCAAAAACTAAACTAAATTCACAGTTAAAACTAGAATTCAAAATTCGTACCAGGTGATCGAGCAAACAATTCAGGCTCCTGACCGTACAACTCGACAAACTTGGACTTGACTCGGTGGAAACGGTGCCGCGCCTCCTCCAGCGGGGCTCCCTCGCCGTAGACCGGCTCCAGCGCGTCGTACACCGGGATGACCGCCTCCTCAAACGCCATTGGAAGAGTTGAAAGGAAGTTTATTCTTCTCTCTGTCTGTAATTGAACTGACTGAAGCTGGATATGAGAGAAAAGACGAGATTATACAGCGAAAAGATGCGAGCTTATAAATTAAATTGGCTGTGAGCAAAGAGAAAGAGAGAGGATAGGGACAAGTACTGACGTGTCAACTGTCTGACTACATCATCTCCAGTTATTTCGGACTGGATTTGTATGTCCATTTACTTACTTACTCCAAAATTTAGGGGTTTGTTTGTATCATGTATGCCTCCTTTTGTTTTTGTTTTTGTTTTTTAATTTGGAGGGTGTGAAATAACTGGAGATGATGTACTTGTTGTCACATGTTAGTTTTGGAGGTTTACAATTGAAGTTTTGGAAGGTTTTATCTGTTCAACTGAATTTTCAGCTAAACTAGATATGTCCATTTTTCCATAATTTAGGGGTTGTAGTCTTTTTATTATGGGAAATTTGCAAAGAAGCCTCCACATTATGCCTAAAATTGTAAAAAAGCCTCTGCATTATTGGAAGTTGCAAAAAAGCCTCTGCATTGTTGCTATAATTGCAAAAACACCAAAAAAAATCCCTTAAAAATAGCTTTTAAATATAATTTTTTAATAAAAGATTTTTCTTAAACAAAAAATGTGAATTAATATTTAAGAAATACTTTTCATGTAATTAAATTACAAAAATTTAGCTTCAAGCTAACGGTAGGGTTTTTTTGCAATTTTAGCAATAATGCAGGGTTTTTTTGCAATTTCCAACAATTTAGGAGGTTTTTTGCAGTTTAGGCATAATGAAGGGGCTTTTTTGTAAATTTTCTTTTATTATTTTGGATGATTTGTGACAACCGGAGGTGAGACATAACTGTTGTGGCATGTTGGTTTCGAAGGTTTATACAATTGAAGTTTTGGAAGGTTTATCTGTTAAACTGAATTTTCAGCCTAACTAGATAATGCAAGGGTCCAACTCTAAACCTGAATTCTGATACAACTATTTCCTTTATTTATACACATTTTAATCAATAAAACCAGGATTAGTTTTTCATGATTGAAGATTTTTAGAACTGAAGCAACATATTTCACATTGTTTCGGATCGGTTTATACAACAAATAACTGCTAGTTCAATTCGATATTTAAATTGAAAGATACACGAAATGAAAAACAAAAAAGTTATAAAACTAGATTTAGTGCAGTAATGCAAGAAACACTTGTGCATTTTTGTATCATCATGTATATAGAATATAGATATGACTTTGTTAAATTGAGATTAGTTTATATCATCACATTTGTTACTTGATATTAATCTATATCGTCACATTATTCATTCGTATTTGTTAGTTGATATTAATCTATATCGTCACATTATTCATTCGTATATCATCATACAAACATGACTTTATTAAATTGATATTTATTAATATCATCACATTAATGTGCATCACATCATGTACATGAATATTTTATCAGCAATTAAATTCATTCACTACATTGTATCTCAATTAAATAAATAAATAAATAAATAAAATAAGTAGACATAAAATAGCAGTGGTCCTTAGATTGCTTTTTAGTTCCTCCTATAAATCCATGATAGTTTGAACTAAAAGGATCTGCAAGTTTATCATCCGGTACATGATTTTCGCTTAATATAGTTGCCGGTTCAATGACCAGAAGATCAGCAGTAGACTCGACAGGACAACCTGAATAATATTCCAAAAAATAAGAAACCAAAAGAACAGAATAAAGAAAAACAATAATCTAATTAAAAAAAAAATCTAACCTGATAGATGTTGCCAAAAGGATTGACGAGCACACCTCATTAATAATTAATGTCATCTAGTGGAGCTGCCGGGGAAGATCAGCATCCCACTCGACAGCCTGAAAAATAAAATTAAAACATACCATTATTTACACTCACAAATAAGTATTCTCACTCGCCATGTAAAAAATTTAATTCCACCAAAACATAACAAAAAATTATAATTGTTAATTTGTTACCCATATTTAAACTATACCAATCTAGAAAAATTGTGTCCGTCTTTTTCCTTTTTGGTTTCATCCGATTTCTCACAACTAGTTTTCTGATATTTTTATTTCTGTTTGACATAAACTCCTTTAATCTACTTTAGCCATACCATCCAAATATTTATACACGACCACTCCATACTAATTTGATGTCTCAACTGACACTACCTCCATGCTTTGTATCATATCGGAATATTTCGACTAGATATCTCATGCTAATTTTACCATACATTCAGAAATTACAGTAAAGAAGGCTGAAAGTGGCCGTCAGAAGAAACACTATTATTACCACATGACCGATAGAAAATTGACACTTGGCAAATTATTTTTCTAATCCTCACAAATAGCTCATAGTCTTGTTAGAGGGTTTGAATGTGTTTCAAGAGGGCATAGATTTAATTTCCGACAAACACAATTATCTAACATAAATTTAACAAAATCTATCAACCAAATAGGTTGAACATCAATTTTCCGACAAATAGGCACGCAACCTACACATTTTCCGACAACGAAGGCCAAACCGACAAAGCGTAATGACGGAGATAGCTCAGCAGACAGATAATTAGAAGTCGTATTGTTAGAGTTTTAGTTCACTAGCATTGTATTATAGTTATGTTTTCTCTTGGGACTGTATATATTTCTTTTTCTTTGTAACTTCGAACATATTTTTCATTTTTATTTTTAAATGGAATCTCAGCGAGCCTATCGTCTCCTGAAGTTTCAAAAAAAAAAAAAAAAAAAAATAGCTTGAACATCAATTTTTTTTTCTTCTAATCATCAGTATCACCCAAATGAACCTCCTGGTCGAATGCGTTCCCAAGATACTGCTAACTCAAACAAAACTTTATATTATTTTTACAAAATTATAAATGTATATTCGTACTAAAAAAAGACATATTTTTGTAGAGTAAGAAGAATACTCATATAGGCATATTCAACAAAAACTATAAAGGATTAAAAAATATATTGCACAAGAAAAAAGTTTCACGTACATGGTGAAATGGTATACAACATAACAAAAAAAAAGTAAATTTCTTTATGTACAAATTTCTCAAAAACCTCCAAATCTAACAATCTTTGCAACAAATCCATCAAATGTGGGATTAATGTTGAAGGATGAGAATGTTATTCCCAAGTTTGGTAAATATGAGACTTTTATGTTACGATAATCCAACATTCTAATCGAATTACATTCACATGAATCATGAGAAAATGATTTCACCAAATCATATGGAAATGTTACATTCTCATATATATCGTAAATATATATGAAATAAATATAATTAAATGATCTTAATTTTAATTATAATTACATCTAACTAAAAAATAATTTATAATTATCATAATATTGTTATTAAATATAGTTATATTCAATTAAAATTTAGTTTATGTACAAATTATAATTATAATTAGAGAATATTTTTTGTGATATTTTATTGATAATAACATTTAATCACAAAATAGCTTGTGGGCGCATTTGGCGATACATGGAATAGAAGAATAACGGAATTGAGAATAGACGACTAATCCACTTTATTCCATACACGTTTGGCAAGATAGTTATATGAAAATTTTGATTTAAACATATAGAAAAGAGCTTATGAGTAAAATGTCTTTGTTCCATAATTTGAATTTATACAAATCATATTAATGAAAAGTCTACTCAAATTATAAGAAGATAAAAATGAAATAAATTAATTAATAAAAAGTAGCATCAAAATAAAATAAATATTCAATAAAAATACAATAATAGAAGATAAATTGAAGCACAAATTCAAATAAGTCAATCCCTTAACGCTCTTCAATTATTATTATTACATTCAAAAAAATGTTACTTATGATTCCTGTTATCTTTTCGCTTTTTTTAATTGATTCTTGGATTTATTGTTTATATTTTTTTCGTTTACGTCAATATATAGAAATACATGAATTATTGAATTTTGTTTTTTTATTGAAGGAAATTTATTTATCAAATGCCAAAGTTAAAGACATTTTAAGACCTTTAAAAGTTGGGGTGATAAATGAAAAGTTAAAAGTAGAGGGTTATTTGACTATTTCAAAAGTTAGAGGGTTTTTGATAAATTTGAGAAAATATAGTATTTGTAGAAATATCCCAATATTTCATTAGTCCAATATACTGTAACAAAATAGGAGCTTTAATGCGCAAATATGTTATGAGTTGAGAGTTTTTTGAGACGTTTAATTTTTGTTTTTGAAGAATGACATGTTAAAAGTTTGGAATTTTTTAATATTCCTTTTTTCGAAAGGAATATTATAAAAGTTAGTATTTATAATTAAAATAGAAACAATCACTTTAAAATTAAACTAAAGATCATGATCAGCTCGTTCGTTTGCTTCTTCCGCCTTTATTGCCACCTCATTGGCGAGTACATGCTCGACATGGCCACGCACCGTGTGGCCACAGATCATCCACACATCACCTTCATCCACCTTGGAGGATGATGCTGACGATGCGGGGGCTCAGCCGACAAGTCTATGCAACCCGCATCAGGCACTCATCTGGACTCAGGAGCAGACGACCAGGGCCAGGCTTCGCTAGCCGATCCAGAGTTACAAGTAGAAGAGGGCTCGGTTGGCTCGATTGTTGGAGATGGTAATTCAATTTCGGAGGTGGCGACGGATTATTTCGTCGAGACAGCTTATGCTGGAGTCGAGGTTCTGGCTCCGATCAGTCCTGACCATTCAATGTATAGAGTAGGTGCAGCACGTCGTAGATATCGAGTCACTCTGCGCGAGCACATGGAGATGAGTCCTCGTAGGCCGGCGGTGGTGAGAGGAGGTAGGACAGTGAGGTTTCTTAGGAGAATTTTTAGATCGTGTAGCTGCTTTTAGCCTTTTAGATATTTGTTTTATTGTTGGTTTGAGATTCATTGTTGATTGTTAAATTCTCATCATGAGAAATGCTTATTTGTTTGGTATTATTTGGGTTTATGTTTTATTATTATTTTGATTATTTGGTTTTATTCTTTTTGCTTCCACAATGCGAGTTCACATTTTTTTTTGCACATTCAATTCCATAAATGTCTATTATATAATTTAAAAGAATAAAAGTTCCATCATTCCTAAAAAATCTCGTATGAAATTTATATTTCATACTTGAAAATTTATATATTAAGACTTGAAAGATAGTATGCCAAAAGAAAAGAGTTTACTTCTGACTACGGAATTCAAACTTGGTTATCATGAAAACACCAAAAACAACTTACAACAGGCAGACTTAGTTACAAACTTACAATTGTGCCTTAGTGAGAGCTTTGAAGCTATCTTATTATAACGGGTCATCTGTTAACTAATAGAAGCCCATCAATGCTAAGTTTTAGTAAGAGCTTCTCATAATTTGCATGCTTAAGTAGCTAAATTGTTGTAACAATCAAAGTACCATCAACACAAATCTCATAAAGATCTCTCTTAAATTATATACATACCAACCTTGTATCTCGAGAAGCTCTTAAAAATATCACCCTAACAAAAGTAAAAAAAACTATTTACATACAAAATTCCCTCCAAGTCAGAACCTCCAAACCCAACAATTTTGCGAAAAACCCTCCTATTCCCTAGTGGAAAGCTCAAACCCCTAGAAACAAATATTACAAGAATCCAAGGGGTTTGACTCCAAATTATCCGCAATACCATCAAAATACCATCAAAACAAATCTTATAATTTTACCCCACATGAAAAGATCTCTTTATTATATACATACCAACCATGTATCTCAACAAGCAACTTAAAAACATATCACATTAAAAAAAAATAACGAAAGAGCAATTATTTACATGCAAAATTCCTTCAGAGTCAAAACCTCCAAACCCAACAATTTTGCAAAAACAGCCTTCTCTAATCTATTCCCTAGTGGAAAACTCAAACCCCTCGAAACAAATATTACCAGAATCTAAAGGGTTAGACTGCAAATTATCCGCAATATTCAACTCGTCAGATGGAATATTCTGCGCAAAATTCTCCATCTGCTCAATGAACCTATCAAACCCAATTTCCACAATTCCAAGGGCCTCTTTGCAAAATCTGCTCTTAACCGCCAATCCAACAGCCTTTCTCCAAACCCTAATATACAAATCATCATTACTATTATTATTTTCTCTCTCTAAAACTCTCTCATCTTTCGCGAATTTCGTCCATCTCTTCAAAACATACCGATTTGGCAAATACAAAATATTATTATTATTCAAAACTTTTAGGGCGTGCATGCATAAAATCCCCATTGATTCAAACTTCTTACAGCTGCACGAAATTAAAACCCCGTTCGGATCGAACTGCACCAAAGAAGCCGCGCACGGTTTCCGAGGCACCGAGACCCGGTAAGTGAAAACCGACCCGTTAAGGCCTAGGGTTTCGCACAAGCACGCCAGCTGGCTTTTATATTCAAACTCAAAATCTTTATACATTATTTTGGTATAAGAATCGGCTGCCTCAGAAAGCATCGGAATATCGACTAACGGTACCGGTTTGGTACGGAAGGTTTCTTGATCCGCAAGAAACTCTTTTGCTCTTAATTCCGTTAAAATTTTGAAATATTGCGCCATGAATTTGTTTAGAGGGAGTTTTCTGTAAAAATGCATTTTGAAAAGATTGTCCATTGACTCGTACCAGTTTTTGCAAGTCATCGTACCGATAAATGAATTGCATTTATAAGGCGGAGCCCACTTATCTCTAATGGAAAAAATATCACTAAACGAAGAGATTTCATTAAGCGGATATTTATTCATCAAATTCCCCCATTCTTTGCAAAATATTGCTTCATTTTCAAACTCAAGTCCGTAAATTAAATTCTCAATTTCCTTCTTAAAACCCGCGTTATTTTGCACATATTTACAAGCGTCCGTGAAAATCGTTTTGGGCTCTTTTCCTGACATAAGAGATAAAAAGGTGTTGAAAAGCCAAACAAAGGACTCTTTATTCTCGTCCAATAAGACCACGCCACCTAGGATTATAATTTATCTATGGTTATTAATTCCAACAAAAGGTGCAAAAGGTACATCGTATCGACTAAACCAGTATGAGGTTTCAAAGAAAATTGAATCTTTGAAATTTGCATAGTCTAGAATCGATTTAGAATCCGCCCAAAAACAATTTGTGAGTCTTTCTCTCTCATCCAATTGAATCGCGTAAAAAAACGAGGGCTCTTCGATTTGTTTCCTCTTCAAAAAATCCAAAATGAACTGTGGTTCCCCCTTTTCCAAATCCCTCAATCTCGTACCGGCCAAGCAATTCGTACCAATGTTTCCTCTGAAAGACGAAACCCTAGTTGCCGTTGCCACATCATTATTTTCTCTGTCTAACTCACTAGGTCCAAATCACTCAAAATGAGTACGTTCTTAACTGCAAAAAATAAACCTGTTTATAAACATATAATCGGAAATTAAGTAAGGAGATAAAAGACAGTGCAATAACGAATCGAACCTGAAAACTGATACGAATCAGAAAATCCCTATTAGAAAATGTTATATACAACTAAAAAAATGAGAGATATATATATAGTTTAAAAAGGCTGAAATTTTAGACTTTTTTTTTTTTAATACAACAATTTCGAAAAATAATTCAACAAATACCATCATTTTGATAAAAATTAAGAAACTACCATTTCCGCCACTATCAGTGACGGAACAGAATATATAGTGGCGGAACATGATATATTTTTTAATTTTTCTTAAAAAATCTTAATTAGGCTAAAAAACACTGTTCCGCCACTAGTAGTGGCGGAACGGGTTAAAATTTTAATTTTTCCTTACCATTAAACGGATTCTGCAAAAATAAATAAATAAATAATATTGTTCACAGTATTTTTTTTTGGATAAATTTTCAGAGTCTTTTTAGGGGGAAAAAAAAATATAAAGCGAGGTTGTTCCTAAGAACCAAAGTGGCGGAATAGTAAACAGTATTTTTTTTTTTTTTTTTGGATAAATTTTCAGAGTCTTTTTAGGGGCAAAAAAAATATAAAACAGGTTGTTCCGCCAAGCTTGTTGTCGGAACAAGAATTTTTTTTTATTTTTTGGCTAATTTTTTTTCTAAATTTGCAGTTAAGCTACAGATTAAAAAAATTAACCTGTTCCGCTAAGCAGAGGCTGTTCCGCTAAGGGTTCTGGCGGAACACACCCGGGTCATTTTTTCTCCTAATTAGGATTATTGAAGAAATCCTACTTACGAGAAAAAATGGCCCGGGCGTGTTCCGCCGTAACCCTTAGCGAATGTACCTGCTTTAGCGGAACATGTTAATTTTTTTAATCTATAGCGTTAACTGCAAATTTAGAAAAAAAAAATTAGTCAAAAAATAAAAAAAATTCTTGTTCTGGCAGCAAGCTTGGCGGAACAACATGTTTTATATTTTTTTTGCCCCTAAAAAGACTCTGAAAATTTATCCAAAAAAAAAAAATTATTGTTCACTGTTCCCCACTCTCAGTGGCGGAACAGTGAACAGTATTTATTTATTTTTTTTTTTTTGCAGAATCCGTTTAATGATAATGGAAAATGAAAATTTTAACCTGTTCCGCCACTACCAGTGGCGAAACAGTATTTTTTAGCCTAATTAAGATTTTTTAAGAAAAATTAAAAAATATACCATGTTCCGCCACTATCAGTGGCGGAACAGATTCTGTTCCGCCACTGGTAGTGGCGGAAATGGTAGTTTCTTAATTTTTTTCAAAATGATGGTATTTGTTGAATTATTTTTCAAAATTGTTGTATTAAAAAAAAAGTCGAAATTTTAAAGAATCCATTGGGCCTCGTGAGCTAATTATATTCTAATAAGGGCTTTAAGGAAATCAGACGGGCCCAATATTTAAAAAGCTCTAAAAAGATTATAATAGAATGTTCATAGTGTAGCATGCTAAAAAATGAATGTTTCGTAATTTTATAATGTTATTATAATCAACATAAAAATGTTCATAATTGTATAATCGAATACAAAATTCACAGTAATAAATTTCAACATAAAATGTTCATAATGTTATAATACAATGTTCATTATATTATAATACAATGTTCATCTTTTGATAAATACAAATATATTGGTGAAAACTTTGTTACAGGTTTTATCCCCAAGAAAGGGAAAACAGTTTGTTGAAAATGGTAGAAAATAGGCATAGATAAGTCCGTACCATGCATTGCCCTGTGTTCTATTTTTAGACTTAATTATATATATATATATATATTTTTTTATTCTGTTAGTTTTGATATGTTTTCCACTATAAATTCGCTCCTCCTCCCTTTCTTCCATCACAACTTGTTGATTACAATTTACAATACTTTCTCTCAAGATCTCTTTCCCTCTCTCAGAATCAGCATCAATTAGTTCAAAGGAAATCAAATCAAGAGGAAGAACATGAAGGTCAGTTCTTCTCATTTCATGTCGTTTCTTAATTTTTTAAGTAGTGTTTTTCCAGTTTTTTGATCTATTTGATTTTTCGATTCTTTTTTTTTTTTTGAGTAAAATGTGGGGTGTGATATAAAAAGAACTTTGTAACATAATTATATCGTGTATAATTGTAGTAAAAAACATACATAATAACAACCTGATAATTAATTGCTCATCACTGCCATCTTTGTTCTTTCAGAGTGCCATTCTTTAATTATAATATCTCTTTTCTTTTTAACATGTCATCACTGTCTTGCTCTTATTGATATTTGTATTTAGTAATATGTCAAGCTTTTGCATGATGTCATTCTGTGTTGATTTTAATTAGCTTAATTGAAATGCTTCAATTAACAGAATATTAAATTCTAGTGTAGTTAACTAAGCGCACATCCGAAAATTGTCGAAATTACAGTCTCTTAATTATGGATTTTGGAAAAGATAATAGAGCTGGTGATTTAAGAACTCTGCCATTCTGTGATTTTTTTCCTTTTTTTGAACAGTGGGATATCTCACCCTGCTGCGTAATTTCTGTTCTATTTTTTTTCTTCTTTTTTATGCATATGTTGCATATTTTGTAATAAATTTTTTAATGCTGGTTCTCTTATTTAGTTAATTAGAATCTTGACGTGTAGGTTTTAAATCGTCCCTAATTAATTTAGAAAAAAACTCATTGAAATAATATACTAAGCCGAAAAACTTAATATTTTATATGATTCATTTTTCTATATTAAATTGAAAAAGTTAATCTCATAACTGACTCGACAACTTGTTAACTCCATATTTGCAGATCATGATTCGTTCTTTTGTTCGGCTCTTCCACCTTTGGCTACTCTTGACGTGTGGCCACATGGTTGGCGTGGCTGTCACACGCACCGCGTTGAGCCAGACATTGCGCAGGTCTCCTTCATCCTCCATTGATCAGGATGACTATGCGGAGCCCGCATCCGATGAGGCTCCAGTAGCCAGCACTCGTTTGGATTCAGGAGCAGATGGCCAGGTTTTGATAGCAGACCAGGTAATATTTATACAAATAAATAAGTACTATATTTTATGTCCAAATAATGGTTTGAAATTTGAATGGATGTATATTGTTCTCATGACACTATACATTTTTAGATACATCAAAATTTAAAATCTAATCATATTACTTTTGAAAATAATGTAATCGTCAGGAGCAGACGAGACTACGGTTGGACCTAGCGATCGTTTTGACTCTGGAGCAGATTACGAGGGTTCACTAGTTGGTGGTGGAGGTTCGTCAGTAGCCACGGATTATTTCATCGAGATGGCTCACGCTGGAGTCGAGGTGTCGGACGCTCCGATGAGTCCTGATCATTTGTTGTATAGAGCAGGAGCAGCACGTCGCAGATATCGTGTGACTCTACGCGAGCACATGGCGACGAGTCCTTGTAGCCTGGCACCGGCGAGAGGAGGTAGGATGGTGAGGTTTTTTAGGAGAGTTTTTAGATCGTGTAGCTGTTTCTAGTAGATGGTTTGTTGGTGGTTTTCTTGTAGGTTTGAGATTTATTGTTGCATTCTCATCATGAGAAATGTTTTTTATGTTATTTGCACTTTTGATTTGATTATGGCGTGGTTTTATTATAGCATTTTCTATTATTTGGTGTTATTTTGTTTCCTCTAGAACTTCACTTTACACCTTCTATGGAAGAATACTAAATCCTATAAATGTCTATTTCATATAATTTAGTGACTAGTAGGAGTAAGATGTGGCATAGAAAATAACATGTATTATTGCTACTAGGTAATCATTTTTACAGAAAAACATTGATATTAAGAAAAATAATATATTTCTTACTTGAAGAAAATGTATATTAAAACTTAAAAATTGTATACGACGTAAACAAATAATTTAAACTCAAATTGATAACAGTAGCTCATCTGTCTTAATAGTAGTCCCATCAATACCAAGTTTTAGTAAAAGCTTCTCTTATGTTCTCTTTAAGAATCGCATATGCAACTAGCTAAATTATTATAACTAGTTAAAATACCTTTAACACAGTATCTCGTAATTTGACTCCACATTAATAAATCTTATAAGTGACTATTACATCTAGTCGAACAATACATTCAAAACCATACAACAAAAGCGCAACATTCAAACAAATCAACAGAAAAAAGAACACAAAACAACTCATACAACTCCAAAGAGTTCAATCAACATACAATCCTTCACAATTCACATTAAGTCCAAGTCCCACATCGAAAATCTCTCAAAATACATAGTAGATAATGAAGTCATGATACCAAATTCATGTGATAATAATATAATAATTCTCCTAATTAAACACCTACATACACATACATCACTACACAAGTGCACAAATACCCCTAACAAATCCTAATATTACACAATTCATAATAACATAAATAGTTTTTTAAAGCCCTAAAAATGGGCATTGCTTCCTCGCGTGGTCCGGTACCAATTTCGCCACAACATCCATTGGTACGCCCTTCAACTCTGCTCAAAATAAATAAAATAAAATAATTAATTAATGAAACGAGTAAAAATATGCATAAAAACCCTTGGGAAATTTCTTCCCATATAAAATAGGTTTTTAAGCGAATCCAAATGATTCACAAGTATAAACAGATTTTCTGGCCCATATTTGCAAATTTTAGAGAATACAGACATTACTATAAAATTTGTAAATTAAAAAAAATGTAAATAAACAAAAAAAAAAAAAAAACAAGGAAATATGCATAAAACCATGGGAAAATTTATCCAATTCGGGAAAAGATTTACATGCAAGATCTGTTTCATATGTACATTATACTTAATTACTTATACAGGTTAAGTAGATTTCCAGGGACCATTTAGTAAATATTAAAAAAAAGAGGGTTCTTTTTGCAAAGGTTGTAAATAGAACTTACCATGGGGTTTAAAGTTGAAAAGTGGAGGGAGAAAACGGCCGTTGGGAAGGCGGGAATTCGGGTCCCGCAACTCATCAAAGAACGGATGTATCAACGCATCCAACTGCAATTATAATAATTAAATTGTTAAAATATAAAAAATAAATTTACAAAAATAATAAAAGGAAAATAAAAATGAATTATACTTACGGCGCTGCAACGAAGATTAGGGGAGTATTGGAGGAGCCTGGAGACGAGATCGACAGCTTCTGGCGGCATTCTTTTGTGAAATACCTAAAATACCCCACAAAAAATAAAATATTTCATTTATTAACTTCCATATAAAAAACAATCTAAGAGATTAATTATATATAACATATGATTGTTCTTTATCGTTGGACATATCGATTTTATGTATTCTGGAGGTTTTAGTTTTGTTTGATTTTTCTGAATATATGATAAAGGATGGGGGTATTTTTGTAAATTTCTCAAATTGTAAATTATAGATTAAATGATGATATACCTTGTGCCACGGATGAGCTTTGATTTGGGGGAATTTGAACTCGGTGTAATTAGGGTTCATGCATTTTATTTCCTCTCTTGTTGGAGTTCCCAAAATCTACATTTTTAATTAGATATTAATTAATTTTGCGATATAATCAACAACAATAAAAGAAAATCAGAATTTAAATTTTAAGAAAATTAAAATCACCTTAATTATCTCAACGAGCTGATCCACTCCGCTCTCGCCAGGAAATAAGGGCTGTAAAAAAATTTAAATAAAAATTAAATTTAAATTATTGCACAAAGGATTAAGATGAAATTATTTTCCTCACAAATTCTACATATTAAGTACCCAACGGTAAAAATCAAATTTGCCCTTCCAAAACTCAAATATATCAACTAAAATAAAAATATATATAATTTATTCAAGTCTAGAAAAAAAAAATTGAAATTTTTGAATTTTCGGAAGGGTTAATTTAAGATTATGAATTTTTATAAGGGTATAAATGAGAAATTCCCTAAATTTACCTGTCCTAATAAAAGTTCGGCTAAAACGCAACCAGCCGACCAAATATCAATAGCGGTTGTATATTCAGTCGCACCGAAAATCAGTTCAGGCGCTCTGTAGTATCTCGAGCAGATATACGATATATTTGGCTCTCCTTTCACCTAATTAATAAAAAATATGAAATATTAAGTAAAGTAGAAAATTAAGAAAGCAATAAGAAATGAGAGTTTGACTTTTGAGAAGTGATAAATAAATACGTACCAAGACTTTGGCGCTTCCAAAATCGATTAGTTTGAGCTGGTGCGTGTGTGGGTTTACCTGTAATAATATGATTGTGTTAATTAAAAGTTCATTTATTCTTAACAAATATTAGAAAAAAACAAGAAGAAAAATTGTATTAATTAATAAATATAAAAAATTACCAAAAGGTTTTGGGGTTTGATGTCTCTGTGACAAACTCCGATACAGTTGTGAATGTAAGACAGCGCTCTACAAATCTGCCTCAAAACAAAAAGAAAATCATATCAATATCTCAATCACTATATCCGTTCATGCATTGTGAGATTGAAATTTGATATTAAATTAACACTCAATCATTTTAGTCCCTAACTCAAGGACTAATCATGCATGCTTTCATAAAGCACATGGATCATGATGTTGAAATCAACAGTACAGGGACTAAATTGCAATCCATTTAAAGTACGGGGACTAGCGTTCGCACTAATCCCTCCAAAAGGAACCTTATTCACAATTTAGTCTTTGCACTATTGATTTGAACTTTTTGGTCCCTGTACTCTATAGAATTGTGCACAATTAGTCCTCGAGTCCCCCCAGACTCAGGGACTAATCATGCATAGTTCTACAGAGTGCAAGGACCAAAAGGTTCAAATCAATAGTACAGGGACCAAATTGCAATCCAATTAAAGTATAGGAACTAACACTTCCACTTAATGCAACGACTTTTTGCGATTTTGGCTTAATGCATCGGTATTTTTGTGATTTTTTTTGTTGCGAATTTACCAAAAACCAAACAAATCTAAACTAAACTAAACCAAAATTAAAAAGAAGGGAGAAATGCACCGTTAGTCCCTGTGCTTTAATTGGATCGCAATTTAGTCCCTGTACTATTGTTTTGAACTTTTTGGTCCCTCCACTTTATAGAATCATGCTTCATGCATGTTTCCGTAAAGTGCAGGGACCAAAAAGTTCAAATCAACAGTACAGGGACTAAATTGCGATCCAATTAAATTACAAGGACTAACACTGAATCCATCCTTTTTGTTTAATTACCTGATACATGTACAACTTCACATAGATCAACGGCATCCTCTGATTCATCTTATTATAATGCTTGATGACCCTATGCATCGTTTCAGGAACATACTCCAAAACCAAATTCAAATACAAATCCTCCTTTTCAGTAGTAGAAAAAAAGCAGTGTTTTAAAGTGACGACATTCGGGTGGTCGAGCAGCCGCATGATCTGGAGTTCCCTGTTCTTGTAGCGTTTGTCTTGAAGGACTTTTTTGATGGCGACTGTTTCCCCTGTTTCTAAGCATCTCGCCTGGATGAGGGAAAAAGAAGAAGTGGTTATGAGCAAGAGTTTGTGAGAAAGGCCCTGTGGTGTTGAGAAATGGAAATGAAGTAATGAAACCTATGGATTTAAGGAAAGTGAAAGGGATGAGAGTGAGGAGTGATTGGGAAGTAGATTTGGTATGTTAGTTTAAATGGAAAGGCAGGGTTTTTTGCGATTTTTAAAAATGTAGGGATATTTTGCAATTTAGACATAATGAAGGGGCTTTTTGCAAAATTTACTTTAAATTATAATTGTGTTTATCTATGGGTTTAATTGTGTTGATCTTACACAATCAGATATAAATGGTAGTTTTGAATTTTTGAGGAATGAAGGGGCTTTTTTTGTAATTGCTGATAATGTACGGGTTCTATTGCAAATTTTCGATATAAGAAATGAGTTGAACAGTAAGTAAACTGACCTGAAATACTATACCGAATGATCCGTGACCAATAACTCGTTCAGCCATGTAGCTTATCGTCTGTAATTAAATAAATGAATATCCGTATTAATTCAGCTAATTGATTAACGTTGCATGTAAATAATTAATTAAAGAAAATAATAATGATGTTAATATTTTTATTATTATTTACCTGTTTAGGCTGGCCATTTCTACCGCCAATAGTCGTGACAATTATGTGGCCCGTTTCCGTACCGTTTCCATCTACAACTGTCGCCTCCAAATCCTGCCAATTATTTAATAATTTTATTTAATACCACAACTAACATGATATTATATTAATCTAAATATACATTTGTTTAATAAATATTTCATTTTTTAGAGAGAGAGAGAGAGAGAGAGGGACCTTGTCATCTCGGATTTTCATTTCGTTCATTTCTTCAGGAAGTTTATCGATGGAATTGGAAATGCTGCTCGTGTTGGAATTCTTTAGGGCTGATGTAGGCACCATACTGACTGATGCCATTCAGGCTGATTAATTAAGGATCTTGAAGAAATTCAAGCCCTAATCAGCATCTGAATAACCCAAATCAGCCGCAAATCGCTTGTTTAGTTAACCTGTCAAACATAGAAACAAGAATCGAAAGGTCAAATTACTTTCAAAAGAAACACTGTTTCCTACTGAAAATGCAGAAAAAAGGAGAAAATGAGACTACTTTATGAGATTTTCGCAAATAAATCCAAGATGTGTTGTGAATCGCAATAATAGTAATTAAGAACAAACACTAAAATGAAGAATTTATAGAGTTCTTCTAAACTTATCAAATTCCTTCAACAAAAGGAAAATAATAATTTGCCAAAAAAAAAAGATGAACTATTTATGAAAAAGAGCAGTGCTCTACTTCAATCTTATCTTCGTAAACTACTCAGTTCAAACCAGCTCAAAAAAATCCAACCATGAACAGAAAACACCAGTTAGGCGTAGTATGTTAAAAAGCGGTCAGTGAAGGTAGATCCAGAGCTCAAACTACCAAATAACCACTACAAGATCAAACAAATACCAAATTGCTATCAGATTCTCACCTCTTTCACAGGACTGCCATCATCATCTCCTGAATTGATTGATCAATAATCAGCTAGGGTTTCAACAGAGAGAGAGGGAGAGAGAGAGAGGTGGGACTCTGTTTTGTTTTGTTTTGTTTTGTTATAGTTTTACTTTACTATCTCTTTCTTCCTTTCTTTCTTTCTTATTTTCGTCGCTGAATTGTTTATTTTTCTTGGTTGTAATAAACTACCGAGTCATCATGATTTGAGTTTCGAGGAATTTTGCATATGAGCCCCTCCTTAGACGAGTATTTAAATATTCATTCAACGGCTATTCATTGTGCCGGCCGTAGGTAAGATTTCGACGGAGACAATGATATTATATTTCAACTGAATATTTAAATTCTAGGTTTGTTTAGTTAGACTCATCATTACAAAATATTAAATAAAAAGTAATATAGTTAGACTCATAATTACAGAATATTAAATACAAAAGTAATATAGTTAGACTCATAATTACAAAATATTAAATACAAAAGTACTGTAATATTAATTTAGCTTTCTTCCCAAAACTTAGATATATACTATAATATACAATGCCGTTAACATGTTTACTCTATGTGATAAAATACGATTGTGATAACCAACTTGACAAATCATCATTATATAAGAAATTAAGGTAAAACGCTTTTTCCATTAAATTTTATAATATTTATAAAAAGGTCACAAATATAAATCACAAAAGATTGAGAGTTCATGTGTAAAAACACCACATTATTTTATTCATCTCCGTCACAATAAATCAAGAAGCATTATTTATCCCCAAACAGTTCACTCACGCAACTTCTTCACGAATAACTACTATTCGATGAGGTGTCGAAGACTTGTTCAATCTCCAACAAAACCGAAGCTAATCACCTGTCTTCGCGTAAACGGCTTCAGCGCGGCGTGTGGAATTCGGTGTCAAGGAAGACTGATGAATGAGTGGTCGATGCGAGTGCAGTCAAAAGAAAGACAACGACCAAATAGACATAGCCCCTGCATACGCCCGCAGAGAAATATGTATAGGGTGAAGTAACGGCCGTCGAACTTAAACGTGGATGGATCTCAGATGTTGGTTTTTTAATAGGCAGAGGAATATGGGTGCGTACTCACGTGGCCGGTCTCCGTCGAGCTCTACAGTAATAAATAAAGTTGATGAGTTTCCAACATCATGTGATTTTCTTCGTTTGTATAAAACTGGAGATATCCAGAGGAGGATTATTATTTATCATTACGATTTATTTTAATTTTTATGTGACGACATGAACATGTATATAAATTATTTTAGGGACAACAATACAAGTCACAGGATAATGGAATTATCATTACGGAACAAATAAAAAAAAATTTGGTATAAAATTTGGGTGATAGGTTTATTTGTTGTTTATTATTTCAATGGAGGAGTTATTATAGGGATATTATTTTGTTATTTTGTTCATACATTATTTATATATTATAATATCTAAAATACATATAACATCAAATGATGGGCCGAAGAATATGTACTGATTTATCATCATATCTCTCTTTTTTAAAATAAAAGGGAAGGAATGAAAGGGGTAAAAATAAAAAGGCTTTAAGGGCTTAGAGAAGCCCAAAATACAAGAATGAGAGTCATTATATTTTTCTTTTAATTGTTTCTGGGCCTAAAAGAAGAAAAAGAATAACAGGGGATTTTTTCTTTATTGCTCTTGAAAGTGAATCCAAACTTGAAACTTTTCTTGAAATGTAGTAAATAAATACTAAATAGATATATAAAATATTTCAAACTTTTACTTCAAACTCTAAGATTCCAAATAATAAATTGTATCTTCATATTGCCGCATCCTCCTTTTTAGATCATGAGTAATTTTTTTTTAAAATCCTCGTGGAGGATATGCATTATGCACATGTACCTAAACTAATTCCAATAGTGTACTTTATTTTTTTTGTTATTATTGTAATTTGAAACTGGATATCCTATCATTTCCGTATCGAATTGTTAAATAACTCCCAGATCGATTCTCTTTGACTTTCATAAATTAACCCTTCATAGTTCATACATAACCTTCATTACATATATTGGGTTTTCAACCCTTCATTACTTCATCACGTTTCTCTCCAAGTTCTACAATGTCCAAAGGAAGGTTAGCCCCCTTCCATTTTAGGATTCCCAAAGGTAGGCTTTTCTCAAGTTTTTTTACCTCTAAATACATTTCCTTCTATTTCTTTCTCTTTATAGGTTACAGGGCAAAGTGGCAATAATCACCGGTGCTGCAAGCGGCATTGGTGAAGCAGCTGCTCGACTATTCGCATCTAACGGTGCCATTATCATTCTTTCTGATATTCAGGATGATTTGGGCAAAGATGTTGCAGCCTCCATCGGAATAGAGAAATGTAGCTACGTCCATTGTGATGTGACAGATGAGGCACAAGTTGAGAACACTGTGAAATATGCCATGATCACATTTGGCCGTCTTGATGTGATGTATAGCAATGCAGGGATTATGATCAATAGCCCGTCGATTCTTGATTTGGACTTGAATGATTTCGAAAAGGTTAAGTTAGAATAGGGCATACTTTGATTTTTTTTTATTTTATTAAATATTAATACCATAGTTATTGAACCAATAAGCATATTGACTTTTACACAATTATTCAGGCGGCTTAATCAGCAACCCAAATCAAATCATTAAAGTATAATCAAAGATATACTAGCAGTTAGAAATTCAATTACCAAAGATATACTAGCAGTTAGAAATTCAAGATGACACGTAGTTCATACATCCACAGGTTATGTCCGTAAACGTGAATGGCACAGCAGCCGCAATAAAGTACGCAGGACAGGCAATGAAAGAAGCAGGTATCCAGGGTTCCATAATCTGCACTGCCAGCGTTGCAGCCTCTCAGGCCGAAAACGGACCCGCATCCTACGTGGCATCAAAACACGCAGCTCTCGGACTAGTTAGGGCGGCTACAAGCGACCTTGGACGGTATGGAATTCGGGTGAACTGCGTGTCGCCGTCTGGACTGGCCACACCGGACCAGGTGGAGCAATTTACCGATGGAATGTGTAACTTGAAGGGTAAGGTTCTCAAAACTTGTCATGTGGCGGAGGCGGCATTGTTCTTTGCGTCTGATGAGTCAGCAATGATTAGTGGGCATAATTTGGTTGTTGATGGGGGCAATCTGACTATTAATACTGCCATTTTGCTCGCGAATCAGATGTAAATTTGAAACTTGAATTTGGATGAATTGTTTTTTGTCATTATGTGATGGAGGATTAATAATTGGATAGTTCATATGCACTGATACAGTATAATTTTAATCATTTTTTTCTGTCAAATTGGCGATCCACTTCACCTTATTATATGATTAGATCTAGGTCATTTTCTCTCTCTTCTCTCTTCCCTATTGGCCATGATTTTTAATGTCCGTTCAGTATCTAATCTGACACTATAATTTTTGGTTGGCTGTGATTTTTTAAGGCCGGGTATCTAGTTCTAGTATCTACCAGTTGAGATATGAATTTAGAACTAATATATTCAGATTCTTCATTATGGTCCAATTAGTATTTTGTTGCTTCATTCTTTGATAAATTTTTTTGAGGAATTAGAAAGAACTTGGTCCTTCCTCAATTAGGACATGGCAAATCTTGTTGAGACTGAATAGGGGATATCTCCTTTAAAAAAAAAACAGAGAGGCTTTTGGGCTTTGGGGCAATCCACATTTGTAAAAAGATTTTTTTTTGTTTTTCTCTATTTAAATTTTTCAATAAAAGAGCTGTCCGGGCTATTGTAAAAAAAAAATGTAATAATAATAAATAAATAAAAGAGCTGTCAAACTACTGCATAATTGCATATATAGACCAATTTATTCCTGTTATATTTTTCTAAATACAATGTAATACAAACGGTATAGTTAAAATTTAAATTTATGTAAATATTATAACTATATATCTTTTACTATACTTGTGAATACGAGCATCAATTTGGGAGCCAAGTTTATTTATTGGCTGTCTATTTTATTTTGATGATATGGAGTAGACTCTAAGTCCTACGTCCAATTTTATTGATTTAAAAGTTTTCAATTTCAGGAGATAAGTTACCGGTAGTAATTTCCCGAAAAAAAAAACTATAACACTTTTTTCCAGAGATTTATTTCTTCTATTATCAACGTAGAAAAATTAATCGGATGTAACGATCTCTCCCTGAATATTCGATTGCATCGCTCTTTCCAAATGTAAAAGCAGAAGGCAAGGGCAACTAGACAATTTAGATCATTTTTCTTTGGCGCCTCGAGTGTAAAGAGTACTTTGTGTATTGTGATGTTTATCGTTGCCGAATATTGTAATTGGATGAAATTCCATGTTAGCGACGGGAAAGTACAGGACTTGAATAGGTGATTTATGGATTCGGTGTCTGCATGGCAAAGGTGGTATATGTTTGGTAGAATCCAATCTCTTCGGGTAAGATTATCTATCGTGGTAATCTTATTTTTGGAAAGCAACCACGCAAATGTTCGTATTCTAAGAGGTGCCTTGATCTTTCATATTCTCTGCAGTTTAGACGTATCGAAAACTCCCCGTGATAGAAATCTATAAGCCGATTTTACAGTGAAAGAACCATGGTTTGTCCATTTCCAGTTAATTTGGTCATTCTCATCCGTGAGTGAAATGTGTAAAAAAACCAAATAGTTACACAAGGACTGAATTAGATAATCGCGTCGCTAACAAAGAAACAGAACAATAGTGACTGCGCAGTAACACGGCAGCACTAAACCAGCGGTGACCTTGTGATTATCGGCAACGGAAATAATAGTGCAGCAATATGCTCACACTAGCCCAAGAAAGAACAATAATAGAAGAAGAAATGATTGAACAATGGAACTTGAAAAATAAGATAAATTTCTTATTACAAGAGAAAAAAAGAGATACAAAATATTGTTATTGTTGGAATTGAATAAAACTATAACTCTATCCCTCTATTTATAGACTAGTCAATCTCTATAAAATAGTAAATAAAATATACATTGTAATACTAAACTTTCTTGTCAAGAAACCTTAATTATGGTAATATACTAAACCTCCTTGTGAAGAAATCTTATACATGGTAATACCAAATCTCCTTGTCAAGAAAAGCTTATTTGCAAGAAATCTCTTTCCTAATTTGTTGACCACCATCATACCATATAAATGCATCTTTATATTTTAACACTCCCCCTTAAAGTGCATTTGGCCACGAGCCCCAATTTGGCTCGCAATAACTCGAATGATCTCTTGGAGAGAGACTTGGTGAAGATGTCAGCCATGTTGTCAACACTTCTCACCTCCTCAACTCCAATAATTCCATCAAGCACCTTTTCACGAATGAAGTGATGCTCGATCTCGATGTGCTTAGTTCTTGCGTGACAAACAGGATTGGTCACCAACTTCAACGCACTCTGATTGTCTCCTCAAATAACTGTAGGACCAGTTAACCGCCTTGTAAACATCCTCGACCAACCTCCGCAACCAAACACACTCTTGTGCCGCAAGTGATGACGCCTTTGATGGCATTATGCCCTAGGCCAAAATGTTTGTAACCTAGATGATGGATTGTAATAACAAACATAATATTTATTCTAAGATATTTCATATAATATGTGCGTATAGGTTATTTTAATATAATTAAAATAGACCATGAATATGCAATTCAGCTTTATGTCATCAAAGTGCGTGACTTTGATAGTAAAACTATAAAGTGTTATGAATGCTATTCTAAATCGTCCCTGGTCATTTATAGGATATTTGTGGAGACAAATATACTTGCAGATACATATAAATATATATTTATATACAAGCTATAAATGTACACCAGTATATTAGTTGACTGATGATTATGTTTTACTAATCATGATAAATAGTTATCAAGTCATTAACATAGGTATATGTTAGAGACCATATACTGGACTGATCCGCCATAAGAATGCTACATATTTTACGTCATTAGCGATTCTTGTAACATAAAGTATTTATAGTCCTTTGACATGAAATTGTCTCGGTTCCCAACATGAATAATTTTATACTTTAATATAATCTAACACTGCCTTTAACCGGGTGGTCATAACGGTTATGATTAGGTATACAATGAATCATGTAGAAGGATGAGTGCAATCAAGACGGGATTTGTTCCTCTCATAAATGAGAGAGATATCTTTAGGCCTCTTGATGAATTGAACTGAAGAAATGTATGGCCATACTCAAATGAATTAATAAGAGTTATTAATGTCATTTGTTCTTGTTCAGTTTAATTTGGGTTCAAGAAATATTAATCGATTTATATAAGGATGGCATATTACATGCCTTATGATCGATATAGATATCCCGCGACAAAGGGACTAAATACGTGATTGTTGATTAGGTAAATCGGATCACCGATATTCACTTAAATTGGGTAGTCATGATGACTTGCTAGAGTCCGCTCATGATTTATAGACTGTCAAGTCTATTGCCAACATTAAGTAAACCTACAGGGTCACACACAAAGAACAAAATGAAACAGGGTGAGAAAATCCTAGCGACTTATATGATGAGTTGCATAAGAATGTCACAAAATATATTGTCATATTATGTGATAAGATGTGATATATATATATATATATATATATATATATATATATATATATATATATATATATATATATATATATATAAAGACTATGAGCACAAAAGATCATGTAATCTAGAAGAGTCTCGATGATGGCATTGTTGGGTTTCTACCATTCATAACGCAGCGGAAAAACAAAAACGAAACAAAATCGAATTCGAAACCCAAAAGAAGGATCCGCGAATTACAATTAAATCAAAGAAAAGTTCATAACTTTGTACCTTCGGATTACGCTTAATCCGTAATGATCAAAAGCGAATTTGGTTGACGCTTTTCTTTCGTCGATTCCAAACCGGTTTCCAAACCGATCCTTTGTATGTTTCTCCTAACCGGTCTAACAAACCGATCTCCAAACGAACGGATTCTCCAAGCAAACCGATTCTCCAAACAAACCGATTCTCCAAACAAAACCACGGTTTCAACCCGAATCACAAAGACGCCGCACTTCGCTTCGTCCTCTACCGGTATCCACACGAACAACCCCTTTGAACGGATAAAGAACGATATATGCTAGTATCCGTTCTTCATTTCTCTCACAGAAATAACAAGAGAATAATTTTCGGATTTTTCTCTCCTCTTTGTCTCACAAAAGATGGACGAAAATATTATGATCCTTAATCTGATTCTGGGGTGTCTCTTGTGCCTACATAGTCCATAAGTTTCATATCCTATGTGCACGGTAACTATGTAACCATATATGCAACACACCTTATCATATAAGATGTAGATTTGGATGTGTCACTTGACTATGTAGCTCTCCATACAACTTATCACATAAGTTATGATTTTTCTGTGTACGTCTCAATAGTTGTTCTTTGTGTGTGACCCTGTAGGTTTACTTAATGTTGGCAATAATCACAACGGATTATAAATCATGAGCGGCCTCTAGCAAGACATCATGATTACCCAAATTAAACAAATATAGATGATTCGATCAAACCTAATTTATGTCATGCATTGTATCCCTTTGTTACACGATATCTATATCGTCCATAAGGCATGGTATGTGTCAACCTTATGTTGGTCGATAAATATTTCTTGACACCGAATTTGATTGAACATGAAATGACATTAATAACTCTTTATTAATTCACTTGAGCACGGCCGTGCGTTTCTTCAATCAAATCATCAAGAGGCCTAAAGATATCTCTCTCAATTTATGAGAGGAACAAATCCTATCTTAATTAAACTCTTTCCTCCGCATAATTCATTATATACCTAATTATAATCTTTATGACCGCCCGGTTAAAGACGATGTTAGATTATATTAAAGTATAAAATTTCTCATGTAGGAAACTGAGATAATCTCAAGTCTAAGGATTACAGATACATTCTTTACTGAGAATAACTAATGACACGAACCATGTAGTATTCTCACAGTGGGTCAATCCAGTATATGGTCTCTAACATATACTTATGTTAATGACTTAATAACACTTATTCTTGATCAGTAAAACGTGACCATCAGTCAACTAACATACTGATGTACATTTATAGCTTATCATAAAGTATGTTTGTCTCACAAACATCCTATGAATGATCAGGGACGGTTTAGAATATCATTCATAATACTTTAAAGTTTTACTATCAAAGTCACATACTTTGATGATATAAAGCTGAATATCATATTCAAGGTTCATTTTAGTAATAAGAATAAAATAACCAATACGCATTTATTATATAAAATATCTCTAAATAAAAAACAATGTTTGTTTAACACAATCCATATATCTAGGTCTCAAATACATTGGCCTAGGGCATACTACTAACAATCTCCCACTTGCACTAGGCCGAATCTAACAAGTATCTAATACCCATCGACCTAGCATGACCCTCATGCTTTGCTTGAGAAAGTGGTTTAGTCAACGGATCGGCAACATTATCATCACCATCAACTCTGCATATTTTAATATCTCCTCTCGCAATGATCTCCCTGATCAAATGGAAACATCGAAGTATGTGTTTGGTTCTCTCATGCGATCTTGGTTCCTTTGCCTGCGCGATTGCCCCATTGTTGTCACAATAAAGATCCACAGGATTTGCTATACTAGGAACCACACCGAGTTCTTAAATGAACTTCTTCATCCAAACTGCTTCCTTAGCTGCTTCTGAAGCTGCTATGTACTCCGCTTCTTGTCGTAGAATCCGCTACAGTGTCCTGTTTGGAACTTTTCCAACTTATTGCACCTCCATTCAAACAAAACACATAACCAGATTGCGATCTAAAATCATCATTGTCGGTTTGAAAGCTTGAGTCCTTGTAACCTGTTACAACTAGCTCACTTTCAAATCCTCCATAAACCAAGAATGAATCCTTAGTTCTTCTCAAGTACTTCAGAATATTCTTGACTGCTGTCCAGTGACTTTCACCGGGATCAGATTGATATCTGCTAGTTGCACTTAATGCATATGATACATCTGGTCTAGTACAAAGCATGGCATACATTATAGATCCAATAGCCGAACCATACGGGATTTTATTCATGCGATTTCGTTCTTCCTGATTAGCAGGACGTTGAGTCAATATAGGTACTTTGACTTAGACCTATGAGCCTTTTAGATCTATCTCTATAGATCTTAATGCCGAGTATATAAGCGGAATCTCCTAGGTCCTTCATTGCAAAAGACTTTCCTAAAAATGTCTAAATATTTGTTAAAGTCGGAATGTCATTTCCAATGAGTAATATATCATCTACATAAAGTACTAGAAAAACTATTGCGCTCCCACTAACCCTCTTGTAAACACAAGGTTCATCTTCATTTTTGATAAAAACAAAACCTTTGATTACTTCATCAAAACGAAGATTCCAACTCCGAGATGCTTGCTTTAATCCGTAAATGGATCACTGTAATTTGCAAACCTTATCAGAATTCTTAGGTTCAACAAAACCCTCGGGTTGTGTCATATACACATCCTCGGATAAATTTCCATTAAGAAAAGCTGTTTTGACATCCATTTGCCATATCTCATAGTCATAATATGCAGCTATGGCAAGCAGAATTCTAATCGATTTAAGCATGACAACTGGTGAGAAAGTTTCGTCATAGTCTATACCATGAGTTTGTCGGAAACCTTTCGCAACAAGTCTTGCTTTATAGGTATGCACATTTCCGTCCATGTCAGTTTTCTTTTTGAAAACCCATTTATACCCAATGGTCTTAGAACCTTCAGGGTGAATCAATTAAGTTCCAAACTATATTATCGTACATGGACTGCATCTCAGTTTTCATGGCTTCTAACCATTTATGAGAATCAGGATCCTTTATAGCTTCTTGGTAAGATGTGGGTTCATCATCTATGAGAGCCACATTTCTATCATCAGTCACGAGAAATCCATATCTCTCGGGCTCATGATGAACTCTACCAGATCTACGAGGAGTATCTTGTGTTTCAAGACCGGACTCGTCAACTCTTGAAGAGACTTGTGGATCTTCCAATGGTTGTTCATTGCTAATTAGCGGATCTTGAATTACTTCAAGATGTACTTTATTCCCACTAGTTCCTTTAGAAATAAATTCTCTTTCCAAAAAGATACCATTTCGATCAACAAACACTTTGTTCTCGGATGGGTTATAAAAGTAATATCCTTTAGTTTCTTTAGGATATCCCACAAATAAGCATTTATCAGATTTTGGTGTTAACTTGTCAGAATTTTGAGGCTTCACATAAGCTTCACAACCCCAAATCTTTAGAAAAGACAATGTGGGACTCCTCCCAGTCCATATCTCATATGGAGTCTTTTGAACAACTTTTGATGGAATTCTGTTTAGTATGAACGCGGCAGTCTCAATGGCTTAACCCCAAAAGGATATTGGAAGATCTGTTTGACTCATCATAGACCGAACCATATCTAGTAAAGTTCGGTTTCTCCTTTCCGAGACACCATTCCATTAAGGTGTTCCAGGAGGAGTAAGTTGTGAAACTATTCCACAATCTTTAAGATGATTGTCAAACTCTAGGCTTAAATATTCGTCACCTCGTTCTGATCGAAGTGCTTTTATTTTCTTACCTAGTTGGTTTTCTACTTCATTTTTGAAAATTTTGAACAATTCAAAAGATTCGGATTTATGTTTCATTAAATAAACATATCCATATCTACTTAAGTCGTCAGTAAAAGTAATGAAGTATCGAAAACCACCTCTAGCTGGTGTGCTCATTGGTCCGCATACATATGTATGTATGAGATCCAATAACTTACTTGCCCTCTCACCTCTCTTTGTGAAAGGAGCCTTTGTCATCTTACCTAATAAACAAGATTCGCACGTCTCAAATGATTCTAAATCAAATGAGTCTAAAAGTCCATATTGGTGGAGTTTAGAAATGTGTTTCTCATTTATGTGTCCTAAACGACAATGCCAGAAATATGTCGGATTCAAATCATTAGATTTAAATCTCTTTGTATTAATGCTATAGATAGACTTGTAATGTTCATGATCAAGATTTAAAACATAAAGACCATTTTCTAATTAACCATTCGCATAGAAAATATTTTCTTTACTTATGGTAAAGTTATTATTCTCAATAACAAACTTAAAACCATCCAAAACCAATCTCGACACAGATACCATATTCCTGTTCACAGCAGGTACATAGTAGCAATTATTTAAATTTATTACAAGTCCAGAAGGTAAAGATAATAAATAAATGCCCACGGCTAATGCAGCAATTCTTGCTCCATTTCCCACCCGCAGGGTCAACTTCACCTTTCGCTAATCTTCTACTCCTTTGCAGGCCCTGCACATTATTACAAATGTGAGTACCGCATCCGGTATCTAATACCCAAGATGAAGAAGTAGATAAATTAATTTCAATAACATTAATACCTGAAGTAGTAGTCTCACTACTCTTCTTCTTCTTTAGATCCTCCAAGTATGCCTGGCAATTTCTTTTCCAATGGCCTGGTTGTTGTAGACGAAACAAACACCCTCCTTGGGTTTCTTGTTCTTAGGTTCGGACAACACCTTGCCCTTACCTTTTCCTTTGACTTTGCCCTTGAATTTTCTCTTTTGACTCTTGCCTTTCTGAATCAAGAGAACATCGTTGACAACATTTGTCTTCATAGTCCCCTCGAAGTTTTTCAGCATGCCGTGCAACTCGGTGATACTCTTGTCCATGTTATGCATATTATAGTTCATTATAAATGGCTTGAAATTCGGAGGAAGAGACTTAAGGATCAAATCGGTAGCCATCTCATTGCCAACCTTTGCCCCTAGTTTCTCAAGTTGATCAAGGTACCCTTTCATTTTCAGAATATGAGCACTCACCGAGGAGTTGGGAACCATCTTACAACTTGCTAATGCACAATGTACATTATATCTCTCATTTCTAGCTTGCTCTTGGAACATTTCCTTGAGCTGTGCCAACATTGGAAATGCCTCTAAATTTTCAAACTGCTTTTGAAGATCGGCATCCATGGTGGCCAACATGAGACATGTCACATCATTAGAGTCGCTTGTATGCTTGGCATAAGTGTTTATCAATTCTTGATCAGCATCATCAGCGGGCTGGTTAGGAATGGGCCTTTCAAGGACATAGTTCTTCCTTTCTTGTTTGAGAACAATTCTCAAATTCCGATGCCAGTCAAGGAAGTTTTTCCCATTGAGCTTGTCCTTCTCAAGGACGGATCGCAATGTTAAAGTTGATGTGTTGTTTTTTGCCATTTTCTACATAGAATTAAATGCAGGTTTATATTAATATGTGATTTGAGATATTTTAATATAATTTTAACTCCCACTATTTTATACGAATCAATAACCCTCAAATGTATTGATTCGGAAATTTTAACTTTAAATTTCATAGTGAGCCAAGATCCATATTTCATCAAGTTCCAAGTGAGCTTTGGCTCATCGCCTAGAACCTAATTATTTAGGTAGGAACGTTTCCAATTGTATCGCATACAACTCTCGTTTAATCCATAGGATGAGCATCATATGCTCGGCGTATGCATCCTATCATATGCCCCGAACCCAAGTCTGACTTGATAGTTCAGTTGAATCTAACCATGTCTAAATATCGAGAATCACCATTTCTCGCTTCTCATCACCCTAAGATTATGCTAATTCACTATGCTTTGGCATACCCAAATTTTGCATGATCGAAGGGATAATAAGTATAGATACATGGGAGGCATTTCTATGATTCAATATTATATGAGGGATTGTTATGTTTAATCTTTTTGTTTTATTTTATCATGTATTTCATCACAGAACATCACATGCACAGATAAAATAAATATGATATGATATAACATGGCCTTGATGATCTAAATGAGCCAATCATTAAGATCATTTCCTAAGATACATTCAACCACAAGGCATTGATGAACTCCTTCATCTCCATGATGTGTATGAGGTGGACGGTGAACTCCTTCATCTCCATGATGTGTATGAGGTGGATGGTAAACTCAATCATCTCCATGATGCGTATGAAGTGGATGGTGAGCTCCTTCATCTCCATGATGTGTATGATCGTGGTAGTTATATTATATATAAAATGAACGGAACCATGCCCGTCACAATTAACCATCAAAATAAATTACATCACATCAACCAAGAACGGAACCATGCCCGTTTTTACATACATACATATATTACACACATCACATCATCACACACAAATCACAATCATTCAACACATATCTAATAGGCCATGTTATATGTATTATGTTGTACTTTAAACCATTTTACGAAATATCTATAAGGCGTTACAAATATGAAATTTGGGGTCTACGATTAATCTATGCGTGAGTGCGGGGTTCGGGGCGCGGCCCCGAAAAACGGGGATCCCGCTGTCCGGTCAGCGGGCGGAGTCAAGGGGCAGAGCCCCTGTAGGGTTTCAAGGGGCAGAGCCCCTGCAGGGTTTCAAGGGGCAGCGTGTTAGTAGTATGCCCTAGGCCAATGTATTTGAGACCTAGATATATGGATTGTGTTAAACAAACATTATTTTTTATTTAGAGATATTTTATATAATAAATGCGTATTGGTTATTTTATTCTTATTACTAAAATGAACCTTGAATATGATATTCAGCTTTATATCATCAAAGTATGTGACTTTGATAGTAAAACTTTAAAGTATTATGAATGATATTCTAAACCGTCCCTGATCATTCATAGGATGTTTGTGAGACAAACATACTTTATGATAAGCTATAAATGTACATCAGTATGTTAGTTGACTGATGGTCACGTTTACTGATCATGAATACCTGTTATTAAGTCATTAACATAAGTATATGTTAGAGACCATATACTGTATTGACCCACTGTGAGAATACTACATGGTTCGTGTCATTAGTTATTCTTAGTAAAGAATGTATCTGTAATCCTTAGACTTGAGATTATCTCAGTTTCCTACATGAGAAATTTTATACTTTAATATAATCTAACATCGTCTTTAACCGGGCGGTCATAAAGATTATAATTAGGTATATAATGAATTATGCGGAGGAAAGAGTTTAATTAAGATAGGATTTGTTCCTCTCATAAATTGAGAGAGATATCTTTAGGCCTCTTGATGATTTGATTGAAGAAACGCACGGCCGTGCTCAAGTGAATTAATAAAGAGTTATTAATGTCATTTCATGTTCAATCAAATTCGGTGTCAAGAAATATTTATCGACCAACATAAGGTTGACACATACCATGCCTTATGGACGATATAAATATCGTGTAACAAAGGGATACAATGCATGACATAAATTAGGTTTGACCGAATCATCTATATTTGCTTAATTTGGGTAATCATGATGTCTTGCTAGAGGCCGCTCATGATTTATAATCCGTTGTGATTATTGCCAACATTAAGTAAACCTACAGGGTCACACACAAAGAACAACTATTGGGGCGTACACAGAAAAATCATAACTTATGTGATAAGTTGTATGGAGAGCTACATAGTCAAGTGACACATCCAATCCTACATCTTATATGATAAGGTGTGTTGCATATATGGTTACATAGTTACCATGCACATAGGATATGAAACTTATGGACTATGTAGGCACAAGAGACACCCCAAAATTAAATGAAGGATCATAATATTTTCGTCCATCTTTTGTGAGACAAAGAGGAGAGAAAAATCCGAAAATTATTCTCTTGTTATTTCTGTGAGAAAAATGAAGAACGGATACTAGCATATATCATTCTTTATCCGTTCAAAGGGGTTGTTCGTGTGGATACCGGTAGAGGGCGAAGTGAAGTGCGGCGTCTTTGTGATTCGGGTTGAAACCGTAGTTTTGCTTGGAGAATCGGTTTGCTTGGGGAATCCGTTCGTTTGGAGATCGGTTTGTTAGACCGGTTAGGCGAAACATACAAAGGATCGGTTTGGAAACCGGTTTGGAATCGACCAAAGAAAAGCGTCAACCAAATTCGCTTTTGATCATCACGGATTAATCGTAATCCGAAGGTACAAAGTTATGAACTTTTCTTTGATTTAATTGTAATTCACGGATCCTTCTTTTGGGTTTCGAATTCGATTTTGTTTCGTTTTGTATTTTCCGCTGCGTTATGAACGGCAGAAACCCAACACAGCGCCCCTGAAGAAATTTTATTTTATACGGTGCCGAAACTCAAAATTTCATTAAAGAACTTGACGTGTCGAATACATCCTTTCAAAATTTATTTAGTGTATCATATACGTAGTTTTGCACCTTTTCATAAAATTTAGACACCTTTTCATGTGATGTATCATATACATCACATGCATCCCTTCATGACATACCCAAAGCACCCTTTCAATCATGTCGTAACCTTTCATAATCAAGATACATCACGTGCACCCTTTCATGAAGTCGCATCCTTTCATGAAATCGCAACCTTTCATGATCGAGATACATCACATGCACCTTTTCATGAAGTCGCATCCTTTCATGAAATCGCAACCTTTCATGATCGAGATACATCACATGCACCCTTTCATGAAGTCGCATCCGTTCATGATCAAGATACATCACATGCACCCTTTCATGAAGTCGCACCCTTTATGAAATTGCAACCGTTCATGATCAAGAGACATCACATGCACCCTTTCATGAAGTCGCACCCTTTCATGAAATTGCAACCGTTCGTGACCAAAATTCAAAAAATTGAAAAACAACGCCTCAAAATCAAAAGAAATATTTCGAAAATGGTTTATCCGTCTTAATTTAATTGGAATTCACTTGGCTCGATACCACCTGTTGGGTTTCTACCATTCATAACGCAGCGGAAAAACAAAAACGAAACAAAATCGAATTCGAAACCCAAAAGAAGGATCCGTGAATTACAATTAAATCAAAGAAAAGTTCATAACTTTGTACCTTCGGATTACGCTTAATCCGTGATGATCAAAAGCGAATTTGGTTGACGTTTTTCTTTGGTCGATTCCAAACCGGTTTCCAAACCGATCCTTTGTATGTTTCGCCTAACCGGTCTAACAAACCGATCTCCAAACGAACGGATTCTCCAAGCAAACTGATTCTCCAAACAAACCGATTCTCCAAACAAAACCACGGTTTCAACCCGAATCACAAAGACGCCGCACTTCGCTTAGTCCTCTACCGGTATCCACACGAACAACCCCTTTGAACGGATAAAGAACGATATATGCTAGTATCCGTTCTTCATTTCTCTCACAGAAATAACAAGAGAATAATTTTCGGATTTTTCTCTCCTCTGTCTCACAAAAGATGGACGAAAATATTATGATCCTTAATCTGATTTTGGGGTGTCTCTTGTACCTACATAGTCCATAAGTTTCATATCCTATGTGCATGGTAACTATGTAACCATATATGCAACACACCTTATCATATAAGATGTAGGATTGGATGTGTCACTTGACTATGTAGCTCTCCATACAACTTATCACATAAGTTATGATTTTTCTGTGTACGTCTCAATAGTTGTTCTTTGTGTGTGACCCTGTAGGTTTACTTAATGTTGGCAATAATCACAACGGATTATAAATCATGAGCGACCTCTAGCAAGACATCATGATTACCCAAATTAAGCAAATATAGATGATTCGATCAAACCTAATTTATGTCATGCATTGTATCCCTTTGTTACACGATATCTATATCGTCCATAAGGCATGGTATGTGTCAACCTTATGTTGGTCGATAAATATTTCTTGACACCGTATTTGATTGAACATGAAATGACATTAATAACTCTTTATTAATTCACTTGAGCACGGCCGTGCGTTTCTTCAATCCAATCATCAAGAGGCCTAAAGATATCTCTCTCAATTTATGAGAGGAACAAATCCTATCTTAATTAAACTCTTTCCTCCGCATAATTCATTATATACCTAATTATAATCTTTATGACCGCCCGGTTAAAGACGATGTTAGATTATATTAAAGTATAAAATTTCTCATGTAGGAAACTGAGATAATCTCAAGTCTAAGGATTACAGATACATTCTTTACTGAGAATAACTAATGACACGAACCATGTAGTATTCTCACAAGTGGGTCAATCCAAAGATATGGTCTCTAACATATACTTATGTTAATGACTTAATAACACTTATTCTTGATCAGTAAAACGTGACCATCAGTCAACTAACATACTGATGTACATTTATAGCTTATCATAAAGTATGTTTGTCTCACAAACATCCTATGAATGATTAGGGACGGTTTAGAATATCATTCATAATACTTTAAAGTTTTACTATCAAAGTCACATACTTTGATGATATAAAGCTGAATATCATATTCAAGGTTCATTTTAGTAATAAGAATAAAATAACCAATACGCATTTATTATATAAAATATCTCTAAATAAAAAACAATGTTTGTTTAACACAATCCATATATCTAGGTCTCAAATACATTGGCCTAGGGCATACTACTAACAGGCATATGGATAATGATGAGTGATGTCATACTTAATAGAAAATATGCGATTAATGGATATGATCCAAGAGTTGCATCCAAAGAATGCGACCAAAGGATATGACCAAAGGACATGATCCAAAAGTTATGTCCAAGAGATGCGATTAAAAGATGCGATGAATAGATGTGATCCAGAAGTTGTGTCCAAAAGATGCCGCCAAGGGATACGATCTAAAGGTTGCGTCCAAGTGTTGCATCCAAGAGTTGCGACCAAGAAATATGATCCAAAGGTCACGACCAAGGATTGCGTCTAAAAGGTGCAACCAAGGAAAGCGATCCAAAAGTTGAGTCCAAGAATTGCGACCAAAGGGTGTGACTAAAAGGTGTGACCAACGGATGCGATCCAAATGTCACGTCCATAAGGTTGCAACGAATGGGTGCGACCAAAAGGTGCGACTAACGAGTGTGACCAAGGGATGCGATTCAAATGTCACATCCAAAAGACGCGACGAAAGGTTGCGACCAACGGATGCGACCAAAGGGTGCGACCAAATGGTGCAACTAACGGGTGTGACCAAGGGATGCGATTCAAATGTCACATCCAAAAGACGCGACGAAAGGTTGCGACCAAAAGGTGCGACTAACGGGTGTGACCAAGGGATGTGATTCAAATGTCACATCCAAAAGACGCGACGAAAGGTTGCGACCAACGGATGTGACCAAAAGGTGCGACTAACGGGTGTGACCAAGGGATGCGATTCAAATGTCACATCCAAAAGACACAACGAAAGGTTGCGATCAACGGATGCGACCAAAGGGTGCGACCAAAAAGTGCGACTAACGGGTGTGACCAAGGGATGTGATTCAAATGTCACATCAAAAAGACGCAACGAAAGGTTGCGACCAACGGATGCGACCAAAGGGTGCAACCAAAAGGTGCGACTAACGGGTGTGACCAAGGGATGCGATTCAAATGTCACATCCAAAAGACGCGATGAAAGGTTGCGACCAACGGATGCGACCAAAGGGTGCGACTAAAGAGTGTGACCAACGGATGCGATCCAAATGTCACGTCCATAAGGTTGCGACGAATGGGTGTGACCAAAAGGTGCGACTAACGGGTGTGACCAAGGGATGCGATTCAAATGTCACATCCAAAAGACGCGATGAAAGGTTGCGACCAACAGATGCGACCAAAGGGTGCGACTAAAGGGTGTGACCAAGGATGCGATCCAAATGTCACATCCATAAGGTTATGATGAATGGGTGCGACCAAAGGGTGTGACTAAAGGGTGTGACCAATGGATATGATCCAAATATCACGTCCAATAGATTGCGACTAACGGTTGTGACCAAGAGGTGCGACCAGCGGGTGTAATCAACATGCGCAACTAAGATGTACGACCGAAAAGGTGCAATCGCAAGAGTTGCGACCTCTTGAATAATTGTGTCTTCATGAAAGGGTGCATACCACGAATTGCCTTTTTGAAATGGTGCATGTGATGCATTATTTCATGAAAAGTTGCATGTGATGTATTGAATTCATGAAAAGATGCCTATGATGTATTAATGTGTAGAAAAATGTGTGTTGACAAAGTTGACCAGGTGTTGACCATGTTGATCATGTTGACTGTTGACCCACTATGTTGACTGTGGACTGTGTTGACTATTGATTGTACTGATTGTTAATTGTTGACAGTTGACTACACTAATTTATCCCTTGACTGTTGACCATTAAATTGGTCAAAAGTTGATCATGACCTGGTCAAAATATTGACCGTTGACTGTTGACCTTGTCAAATGTTGATCCACTCAAACATTGAGTTTTGACCTGTCAAATGTTGACAATGATGACCGCGCCCCGAATTCGCATTCGTAAGCCTTATATATATATATATATTTTATAAATGGTTAAATAATCGAAACAGAATATGATTATGTTAATATTTGATATATTTGTTGATATGTGTTGATATAATGAGAGAGTTCATTAGGCATAACACATACATCATTGAGATGAAGGAGTTCATCGTCCATCATGAATACATCATTAAGATGACAAGTTTATTTTAAACCACACATCATGGCAATGAAAGAGTTCATCGATTTCTATACATGGAGATAAGATTTCCAAATACAATCTAAGAACAATTTTCATGGAGATGAAACATATATTAGGAAATATTTATGTTAGTTCATAAAGATCAAGGCCATGATATATCATTGTTATTATCTTTATTCTATTAGTACATGTGATGTTCTTTGAATATTGCATAATAACATATAATATTAAATAAAATCCCTCAAAACAATGTTAAGTCATGAAGTGCCTTCCATAAGTCTAAATCTCTCGATACTTTGATCGGCCCTGCATAGGTCATGCCAAAGCTGGGTATGTTGGGACAATCTTAGGAGGAGAGAATGCGGGAAATGGGAGCCAACATAGGTCATGCCAAAGCTGAGTGTGTTGGGTACTATTTTGCCGATGATTAGACATGGTTTGACTTAACTGGGCTATCAAGTCGGACTTGGGCTCGGGGCATACGATAGGATATATACGTCGGGCATATGATGCTTTTCCTATGTTGTTCAAGAGTTGTATGTGATACAATTGGAATTATTCCTACCTAAATAAGTTAACTTCTGGGCGATGAGCCAAAGTTCACTTAGGACTTAATTGAAATATGGATCTTGTCTCACTATGAAACTTCATGGATTAAAAGTTTCCGAATCAATGCGATTGAGGATTATTGATTTGATTAAAAAATAGTGGGAGCCATTATATGAAATATTTAAAGAATAATAGTCTTTGCATATTATTCAAATCGAATAGTATATCTATTTATGTCTCACAATAGGTCCTTGAGAAGGACATATAGCATAAGATGCTTATAATCGTTAAAATGAATATGGACAAGTGTTGTCAATAATGTTCTCGTGCTTAAAAGGAACATAAAAAGTACTCCCAAAGATAAGGGCAAAATGTTGCCGAGGCTTCGGCCTTAGGTAAGAAATTAGTATTTTTTGCAGTGAATCGGTTCATTGAAAGAAACCATAATTTCTCAAGAAGATATGAAAAAGGGAATGAAAGGATAGTGTGACTACCGCTTAAAGTATTTTTGTTATAGAAATTAACTTGTCTATTTCACATCATGTGTATTAGATACACAATGTGAATCACACATTTGTGAAAATGTGCTGACAAAGTTGTAGACTATTGAGTAAATATGATGTTAACATATGAGTGACAAATGTAGCAAAAGTTGTTGCATTTTCTCAAGTAACTCATTTATTTACATTGTCTTTTTGGACTTATCGCCGACATAAATAATTGTTATTTAATGTCGACAATAAATTTTGTATTATCTATAGTTCGAGTTTATCTATGAATGGTTATTAATTTATTATTGAGAATAATAATTTCACCATTCACAAATGTCAATTTTCTTTGGAAATGTTCCAACAGAAAAATTACCTTATGTGTTATATCGAACAAGATAATTATAAGTCTATCTATAACATTAATATTAAGAATTTAAATCTAGCATTGTCGCTTAAGATGAACATTTATTAAATCCATTGAGATGGATTTTCAAATCATTTGATTTTGAATCATTTGAAACATGTGTAACTTATTTATTAGACAAGATGACATATACATCTTTCACAAAGTAAGGTGAAAGCAAGTTACTTATTGGCTCCCATACATAGTGATGTATGTTCATCAATGAGTGAAGGTGCTAGAGAAAACTACTTCATCGCTTTATTGAAACAATAAATTTGAATATTTTGAAAAGTTCAAAAGTTACAAATAATGAAGTAGAGAATAAAACTTGGCTTCGAAAAATCAAATTTCTTTGATGAGATCGAGGAGTTGAGAACCAAGTGTTTGATCATCATGATAACTATATCGAACTTTATTAGATATAGTTCGATTATGATGAGTCAAATATATCTTCTATTTCTTTCGGGGTTACGCTCTTATTGCGTTCATACTGAATATAATTCCATCTAAAGCAGTTGTAAAATACTCCATATGCGATATGGACTGGTAGGTGTATCAGATTATCTTTTATCAAGATTTGAGGATATGATACTTAATTGAAGCATCATGCATCTAATCGGATTAGTGCTTATTGTGGAATATCCTAAGAAAAGTAAAGGATATTACTTCTATAATTAATATGAGAACAAAGTGTTTGTTACTTGAAAATTATATCTCTTTGGAAGAAGTGTTTCCAAAAGAATTAGTGGGAGTAAATTTGAAAAGTTCAAATTCCACATACTGACAGTAATACTCGGGTGGAAATTAATTCAGATTTCAACTAGTGATTGAGTCTGCAATTAATCAACTAGACTCTCAAGATGTTGAAGAGTCTGGGTATATAACATAAGTGTATTCATGTAGATCTATTAGAATTTATCGCAGGCCCGAAAAATATAGATTTTTTGTGTCTAATGATAAAAATTTCGTATTCATAGATGATGAGTCCACATTCTACTACTAGACTATGATGAGTCAAGGCTCTAATGATTAGAGACTTTGAAAGTTGAGATGTAATCCATGTCAGACAATCAATTTTTGAATTTGATTGATCCATCAGATGGAAATACGATTTTAAAAGAAAGACTGACATGGATAATGTGCAAACATATAATGCATGATCTGTGGTTAAGTTAAACTCATAGTATAAACTATGATAATATTTTCCAAAGTCATCATGCTTATGTATTTCAGAATTTTCTTGGGCATATGTTCATAGTATGACTATAAAAGATGCCAAGTGGATGTCAAGACGTTGTTTCTTAATAGAAACATATGAAAGTATGTATATGATACAACTTGAGAGTTTTGTCTATCCTAAAATTTTTGAAAAGAGTTTGCAAGTTGCATAAATTCATTTATGAATTAAAGCAAACATCTCTAAGTGAATATTTATTATTTGATGAAATAACCAGACAGTTTGGTTTTATCAAAAATTAAAAATAAATCTTATGTTGGCAAGAAATTCAGTGGGAGCATAATTACATATGATGTGAATTAAGCGTAACAAGCACACATGAGTTTAATCTTAGCGAAAGTCACTAAATAATAATCAAGAGTATGATTATAAACTTGAGAATGATAAAATATTCTTCTTAGATTATGGCGGAAATAACAATTATGCAAAGTATTTGCATATGTCAATGTTTGATAATCCATTTAAGAATCCAATCCCTTAAATAATGGTTATCATGTTACGTCAAATGGTATGTGATACCACATAGATCAATGAGTATGAGATACTTGGTTGATTTGGCCTAGTGCAAGTGGGAGATTGATGGTGTTATGCCCTAGGCCAAAATATTAGTGACCTAGATGATGGATTCTAATAACAAACATAATATTTATTCTAAGATATTTCATATAATATGTGCGTGTAGGTTATTTTAATATAATTAAAATAGACCATGAATATTCAATTCAGCTTTATGTCATCAAAGTGCGTGATTTTGATAGTAAAAATATAAAGTGTTATGAATGCTATTCTAAATCGTCCCTGGTCATTTATAGGATATTTGTGGAGACAAATATACTTGCAGATACATATAAATATATATTTATATACAAGCTATAAATGTACACCAGTATATTAGTTGACTGATGATTATGTTTTACTGATCATGATAAATAGTTATCAAGTCATTAACATAGGTATATGTTAGAGACCATATACTGGACTGACTCGCCATAAGAATGCTACATGTTTTACATCATTAGCGATTCTTGTAACATAAAGTATTTATAGTCCTTTGACCTGAGATTGTCTCGGTTCACATGAGTAATTTTATACTTTAATATAATCTAACACTGCCTTTAACCGGGTGGTGATAACGGTTATGATTAGGTATACAATGAATCATGTAGAGGGATGAGTGCAATCAAGACATGATTTGTTCCTCTCATAAATGAGAGAGATATCTTTAGGCTTCTTGATGAATTGAACTGAAGAAATGTATGGCCATACTCAAATGAATTAATAAGAGTTATTAATGTCATTTGTTCTTGTTCAGTTTAATTTGGGTTCAAGAAATATTAATCGATTTATATAAGGATGGCATATTACATGCCTTATGATCGATATAGATATCGTGCGACAAAGGGACTAAATACGTGATTGTTGATTAGGTAAATCGGATCACCGATATTCACTTAAATTGGGTAGCCATGATGACTTGCTAGAGTCCGCTCATGATTTATAGACTGTCAAGTCTATTGCCAACAATAAGTGAACCTACAGGGTCACACACAAAGAACAAACTGAAACAGGTGCAGAAAATCCTAGCGACTTATATGATGAGTTGCATAAGAATGTCACAAAATATATTGTCATCTTATGTGATAAGATGTGATATATATGTATATAAAGACTATGAGCACAAAAGATCATATAATCTAGAAGAGTCTAGATGATGGAATATGGATAATGATGAGTGGTGTCATACACATCTTTTAGTGTGAAGAGACATGACCCTTCACCTCTATATAACGACATAAAGGACTCCAAATTCGCAACACAACACATCACTCACTCTCTCTTTATTTCTCATTCTCTTTTGTGAGACAAAAGAGAGAAAATATACTTTCTAATTTGTATGACAAAATTATGAAAGGGTGCTTTTCTTTTGTATGACAAAAATGAAAGAGTGCGATTATATGAGAGAAATTATATACATCTTTTGTGAGACAAAATAAGAAGAGTTTTCTTATGCAAGAGGAGAACAAGCTACTTGCATATATATTGTTCTTCTTCTCGTTTTAAGAAGTTTGTTCGTGTGGACACTGGTAGAGGCGTTCGTACTTTCGGCGCTTGTGGTCTATTCGGCCTAAGAAGATGAGAATGAGTTGTTGAGAGTTTCGGTGGAGACCGATCGTGTGTGCGGTAGATGACTTCTGCACAATCCGACCTAGACGGCCTAGACGGACAGAAAATCGGTTAGGACGGTAACCGGTTTAGAGGCGCATGGACAACACGCATGGTTTGAGCGTCACGGATTAAGCGTAATCCGAAAGTTATCTTTAAGATTTATTTCTTTAATTTAACCGATACGCACGGATCCTCGTATTGGTTTTGGACGAAATTTTTGTTTTCCGCTACGTTATGCACGTCCGAAACCCAACAGCTTTGTACTCCGCCTCGGTACTAGAAAGAGAGACCGAATCTTGCTTCTTACTACAACAAGAAACACTTGCAGAACCACAAGAGAAAACATAACCGAACCGCCCATGTCAGCATCGGTATATCCATGCAAAACGAACTCGGAAACCCTCTTATAAAATAACCCGAGATCAAGAGTCGAACTCACATACTTGAGAATTCTCTTCGCTGCATCCAGATGCAACTTTGTCGGAGCTTGCATAAACCGACTCACCAAGCCGACTACGAAGGCAATATCCGGTCTAGTAATCGTGAGATAAATCAGGCTTCCAACAAGAGAACGAAACTTCCGAGGATCAGGAAGTACCTTTCCATCATCACATCTCAATTTGAAATTTGCATCCAGCGGTGTCGGATAATGCTTACCTTCTTTTACAACAATTTCTTAATGAGCCTACCAGCATAGTCCGTTTGAGAGAAAAAATAGCCATCTTTCAACCTTCCACTTCCAATCCCAGGAAGTGACTAAGCTCTCCAAGATGCTTCATCTCGAATAGCATCGAGAGCTCTCCCCGAAGTCTTGCAACTTCGCCTTCATCATTGCCAGTGATGATCATGTCGTCCACGTATAAAAGGACAACCACGTGTAGACCCGCCTTCTTTTTCACAGATAAATTGTGATCCGAACTCGAAGAAGAATAACCACAATATTGTAAATATTCTGCAATCTTGCCATACCAAGCTCAAGGTGCCTGCTTCAAACCATAAAATGCCTTCTTCAGCTTACACACATACTCAGGACGCACCTTGGAAATATATCTAACCGGTTACTCCATATAAATCTCTATGTCGAGTTCACCATACACTAAAGCATTCTTCACATTAAGCTGCCACAGCTTCTAACCTAGCGAAGCAACCATTTAAATCACAACTCGCAAGGATGTCATCTTGGCAACAGGACTAAAAGTCTCTTCATAATCCTCGCCATACCATTGAGAAAATCCTCTTGTTACAAGCCTCGCTTTATATCGCTCAATGTAATGTGTATTTTTATACACATTTTTAGGGTTTTTATCATGAAAAATTCGTCAATAAATAGCATAAATTGTATGAAAAATACTTAAAAATTAATAAAAATTATCTGTGAAACTCTTAATACACTTTTGTGTGATTTTTCAGGAAAAAAGACCGAGAAAACGATATTTGGAGACCTCGGCAAAAAGTCAACTCCAAATGACGGACCGATTCGCAAATCATGGGCCAAAGATGGCCGAATTTTCGACAAATCTCCGCGAAAACCCTACACACGATTCTCCAAAATTCTTATAACCCTTATCCGTCGACTATCCAAGCCGAGACCTACAAAATCCACAAAAAGACGAAAAGTCAAACCCGAGAAATCACCGAGTTGACCAAAAGTCAACTTTTCCAAAAAGGTTCAAACTGGGTGTCAAATCGTAGAGCGCGGCGATACGAATCCAACGGTACAAACCTTGCGAAAAAAGACCTTCTAGAACTCCCAAAAATCGCGATTCAAGATTTGGTCAACCTTAGTCAAAGTCAACCTTTGGCCTGGTCAAACAATTTTCAACCAAACAGAGTCTGACACGTGGCAACTTCCGTTGGAAATCAGCGAATTAAGAGGCGATACGTGGCAGAGTCTGTTATTATCAACAATAGGAGGGACACGTGGCGATTTCTTATTGGGGAGCATATCTGACGCGTCAGTATGAGATTCTCTTCTCAGCCAATCGATTGTCGCCACATGGCCAAAACGCGTTTGTACAGAAGTTGGCTAGGACACGTGGCAAAATCTGGTTCGTTGGATTATATTTCCGAATTTAGTGTGGCCAATCAGATAACGCCACGTGGCCTGTCCGTTGAGTTGGATGATAATGAAGGGAAATGATAAATGCACCCAGAAAATGGCACCCAAGCAGAAGTTGAATAGAAATAAAGGAAATAAATGTTAAAGATCCCCCAAATTGCTACTCAAAACAGAATCCAGATCAAGTTAAATTTTTAGTCCCACAAGCTTGTTTCCAAATAATTCTAGGTCATTTTTATCTATAAAAATGCACCTTTTTCTCTCTTTACATTACCATTCACACAATCATACACAGATCCATTCTTACATCAATATACATCCATTTTTACTTTCATCTCTTCCACCATTTTCAACTCTATTGTTTTTCTTTTTCACCATTAATGTCCATAAACTTCAAAACTTCAATTTTTGAGAATTGAGAGAGAATAGAACTTTAGAGAAGAGAGAAGTGCGTGAACTAGAAGGGGAAGTGGTAAATCAATCAAGAAGGGGAGAGATCGAGAACGATTCACTTCTTTAGGGTTTGATTTAATTTTTCTTTTCTTTTTCTATTTTTCTATTTGGATTTTTATTTTGTTGCAAATATGTTTTATTTTGTGGACATGAGTGAGTAATTTTAAGAGTAGGGGAAGACTTTTTGTGTGGCCTTGATGATGAAATCTTAAGTAAACTTTGCATTTATTATAGTATTTAAGGTTAAATCTTGAAATATTTTTTATGAGATTTAAGGTTAAGTTATTTAGAAGAATGATTTGACGTTAAATATTTATAAATATTTTTTGAGATTTGTTTGAATAATATTGACTTGGAAAAGTTTTCCTTATTTAAATAAGGGTTGAATCAATTATAAGAACACTTAAAAATAGAAGTTTTTGAATGGATCTGAAGGTTGATGAGTTTATTAATTAATTTTTGGAAAGAAATTAATTAAACCTTGCTTATAAACACTATATAATTCATTTGCTATCCTTTGTGATTAGTGATTCTCAAGTTACACAAATCGTCATTATTTCCCTACTATTTCTCTTTTATCTTTTAAAAAACAAAAATTTGTTTTTTTTTATTATTTTTATTGTTCTTCTTGAATCCAAATCTTGTTTAAACAACAACAAATTTCTCTTTAACCATTACACTAATAAAAAAGTCATATTAAAAAGTTAACAATTTAAGGCCTTGCTTCTTGTGTTCGACCCCTAAAACTTAATACCACATATACACTGAATATTGAAATTAGGGAAAATATAAATTGTTTTGTTGACACGTGATTACAACGACGACACGTTTTCACGTTGTTACTCAAGACTCCCATCTGCCTTGCGTTTCAACTTGTAGACCCATTTACAAGTAACCGGCTCCACTCCCTTGAGATTCGGCACAAGATCCCAAGTTTCATTTTTCCGAAGAGCTTGCTATTGGGTTTCGGACATGCATAATGCAGCGGAAAAACAAAATTTCGTCCAAAACCAATCCGAGGATCCATGCATATCGATTAAATCAAAGAAATAAATCTTAAAGATTACTTTCGAATTATGCTTAATCTGTGACGCTCAAACCATGCATGTTGTCCAAGTGCCTTTATTCGGTTACCCTCCTAACCGATTTTCCATCCGTCTAATACGTCTAGGTCGGATCGTGCGGAAGCCATCTAACGTACACACAATCGGTCTCCACTGAAACTCTCAACAACCCGTTCTCATCTTCTTAGGCCGAATAGATCACAAGCGTCGAAAGTACGAACGCCTCTACCGGTATCCACACAAACAAACTTCTTAAAACGGGAAGAAGAACAATATATATGCTAGTAGCTTGTTCTCCTCTTACATAAGAAAACTATTTTTATTCTTCTTATTTTGTCTCATAAAAGATGTATAATTCCTCTCATATAATCGCACTCTTTCATTTTTGTCATACAAAAAGAAAGCACCCTTTCATAATTTTGTCATACAAATTAGAAAGTATATTTTCTCTCTTTTGTCTCACAAAAGAGAATGTGAAATAATGAGAGAGAGAATGATGTGTTGTGTTCTGTTGTGAATTTGGAGCCATCTATGTCCTTATATAGAGGTGAAGAGCCATGTCTCTTCACACTAAAAGATGTGTATGACATCACTCATTATTCATATGCCATCATCTAGACTCTTCTAGATTACATGATCTTTTGTGCTTATAGTCTTTATATATATATATATATATATATATATATATATATATATATATATATCACAAATTATCACATAAGATGATAATATATTTTGTGACATTCTTATGCAACTCATCATATAAGTCGCTAGGATTTTCTGCGCCCATTTCAGTTTGTTATTTGTGTGTGACCCTGTAGGTTCACTTAATGTTGGAAATAGACTTAACAGTCTATAAATCATGAGCGGACTCTAGCAAGCCATCATGGCTACCCAATTTAAGTGAATATCGGTGATCCGATATACCTAATCAACAATCACGTATTTAGTCCCTTTGTCACACGATATTTATATCGATCATAAGGCATGTAATACGTCATTCTTATATTAATCGAATAATATTTTTGATCTCAAATTAAACTGAACAAGAACAAATGGCATTAATAACTCTTATTAATTCATTTGAGTATGGCCATACATTTCTTCAGTTCAATTCATCAAGAGGCCTAAAGATATATCTCTCATTTATGAGAGGAACAAATCCTGTCTTGATTTCACTCATCCCTCTACATGATTCATTAAATACGTAATCATAACCGTTATGACTACCCGATTAAAGGCAGTGTTAGATTTTGTTAAAGTATAAAATTACTCATGTTGGGAACCGAGACAATCTCAGGTCAAAGGACTATAAATACTTTATGTTACAAGAATCGCTAATGACGTAAAACATGCAGCATTCTTATGGTGGGTCAGTCCAGTATATGGTCTCTAACATATACCTATGTTAATGACTTGATAACTATTTATCCATGATCAGTAAAACATGATCATCAATCAACTAATATACTGGTGTACATTTATAGCTTGTATATAAATATATATTTATATGTATCCGCAAGTATATTTGTCTCCACAAATATCCTATAAATGATCATGGACGATTTAGAATAACATTCATAATACTTTATAGTTTTACTATCAAAATCACGCACTTTGATGACGTAAAGCTGAATTACATATTCATGGTCTATTTTAATTATATTAAAATAACCTATACGCACATATTATATGAAATATCTTAGAATAAATATTATGTTTGTTATTACAATCCATCATCTAGGTCACAAACACTTTGGCCTATGGCATAACACCATCACTTGCATCTCCTCGTCCATAGCATCTTCCCACGACTTGTTACCCTTCGCCTCCTCAAAGCATGAAGGTTCACCAGCCGACGATCCTGAAAAGAAACACGAATACGTCGACACGAAGTTTTCATCTCTATATCTAGCCGGCCGAGTTACTGTCCTTGTCGACCTCCTTAGAGCTTGTGAATTTTCCTCTTCTTGCGATTGCACTTCGTTGCTCCCCCTGTCACCTTGATCCATCTCACTTGAACTCGTGACAGTCGACGTAGGTGACGAGAACCTCGGATTTTCACTCGGGTTACCCATGTCATCAACACCGGAGTTTACCACGTGAACAACAGGTGACGTCGGCAGATTCGAAACTACCGCTCGGGAACCACCATTACCATATAGAGAAGATGATTCATCAAACATCACGTCTCGAGAGACAATGAATTTATGAATTGTAGGATCCATGCATTTCAATCCCTTCTTTCTTTGATCATAACCAATGAAAACACACTTCCGAGGCTTAGCGTCCAACTTCGTCCTCTTCTCATCTGGTAAGTGAACAAAGTACGTACAACCAAACACCTTCAAATGCTTCACACTTGGCTTCTCATCGAACATCAACTCGTGAGGTGACTTCATGTTAATCGGACTGCAGGGAGGCCGATTAACTACGTAGGTAGCACATGCCATACCTTCTACCCATAAGGCCTTCGGTAAATTCTTCGCATACACCCAACTCCTGCATACCTCCACCAGATGCCGAATTTTTCATTCTGCCATACCATTTTGTTGTGGTGTTTAAGCACAAGTCAACTCCTTCTTAATGCCATGCCTCTCGCAAAATGAGAAAAAAAAAATCCTTGGATGTAAACTCGCCTCCATTGTCAGTTCGAAACTTACTAATCTTTTCACCGAGTCTTCCCTCAACCATTGTTCTAAATTCTCGAAATTTAGAAAATGTCTCCCGTTTCTCCTTCAGAAAATAAACCCAAGTGTACCGTGTAAAATCATCGACGAGTACCAACATATACCGAGCACCCCCGTACAACGCGTTTTGTGTAGGATCCATCAAATCACCATAAATAAGTTCTAACACACCTTTACATCTTGACTGAGACTTCTCGAAAGGCAGCCGATGAGATTTATCATATTGGCAACCCTCACACGGCTCAACACCACTTGCAAAAGAAAGAGACAGAAGCCCATTGACAAGATTCCTTGAAACCATCACCTTCAACTTGTCAATACCCACATGGCCGAGTCTAGCATGCCAAACCAACACGCCATCATTGTTACTCATCTTGTCAACATACGAGGAAGAGGCCAAAAGAACATACAATTCTTTTACCCTCTTACCAACGTGAGTAAAATCACCCTTCACCTCCTCCACATTCCGGAGGAACTTCACATCCTTCGGGCCAAACAACATATAGTGACCAGCATCAACTGTATTCGCCACCGACAGAAGATTCTTCTTCATACTAGGCACATGATATACACTGTCTAGAGTTATCGACCTGTTGTCTTTATCAGAAACAACAACCGCTCCCTCATTCAACATATGGTGAACACTGTTGTCGGCAGTAACAAAGACAATATTGCCTTTATACCCGCAAAGTGAAGAAAACTTGGAATCGTCACCAGTCAGATGATGACCACAACCGGAATCAATGATCCAGTTGTCCTCGTAGTTAATAGAAGCACACACCTCTAACGAAACTCCTTCTTGCTACGAAACTCGTATCCCAAACTTCACACTTCACAATATCCTCTTTACCCGCGGCATTTCCTTCTCTCAACTTAACACGACAATTTTTCCTTATATGACCGAGTTTTCCACATCGGTAACACTTGATAGCCGACCGAGAACCACTATTTGATGAAGACTCTCCCTTCTTCGTAACCTCCTTCTTCTGTTCCTCTTGGTCATACCGAGTTTTTACTTTGTTAGACACAAGTGTGTGACCTTCGCCTTCAGAAATCGAAACACCCGCCATTTGTCGAGCCAACGATTCTTGAGAAGCAAGCAAATTTTCAAACTCCGTCAAGGATGGTTGTTGCGCCCACCCTTGTATTGAGGTAACGAACGGGACATACTCTCTTCGAAGAGCGCAAATAATATACCGCTTCAACTTCGCCTCCGAAATAATATCCTCCAGTTCCAAGATAGAAATTTCAGAACATAAACCCTTTACTCTCAAGAAATATTGAGAGATAGATAATTCACTTTGTGAGCAACCCGCCAACTCATTATCCAGAAATCCGTGTTCTTCTTGTTGAGCAACTCATCAAAAGTTCTCCAAATCTCAGCCGCCAATTTGCACCCCTTAATATGCTCGAATAGATCGCGTGATATCGACTTCTTCAACAAGAACTCCGCCTTAGCATTCACTTTCGACCACTCCTTTACTGCATCTGCATTCATCACCGTACCATTCATACTGGTAACAGGCGTCGGTGTAACCTTCATACCAACAATGATCTCCCATCATCCCTCACTCTTAATACAAGACTCCATACAACTCTTCCACATAGAATAATTCGAAAGATTTAGAGCCTCAATACCAAGTCCACTAACCCGACCTCCAAACTTCATGGATGCCGTAATAAACAATCCTCTTCTTCACCAAGGGATGAGAATAATACCGTCTATCGCCAACGTCATCGTCTACCACCCTTGAAGCTCTGGTACCATGTAAAGAAACCAAACAGTCACACAAGGACTGAACCACATAATCGTGTCGCTAACAAAAAACAGAACAATAGTGACTGCATAGTAACACGACAGCACTAAACCAGCAGCGACCTTGTGATTATCAGCAACGAAAATAATGGTGCAGCAATATGCTCAAACTAGCCCAAGAAAGAACAATAATAGAAGAAGAAAGGATTGAACAATGGAACTTGAAAAATAAGATAAATTTCTTATTACAAGAGAAAGAAAGAGATACAAAATATTGTTGTTGTTGGAATTGAATAAAACTATAATCCTACCCCTCTATTTATAGGCTAGTCAATCCCTATAAAATAGTATATAAAATATACATGGTAATACTAAACTTTCTTATCAAGAAACCTTAATCATGATAATATACTAAACCTCCTTGTGAAGAAACCTTACATATAGTAATACCAAATCTCCTTGTCAAGAAAATTTATTTGCAAGAAATCTCTTTCCTAATTTGTTGACCACCATCATACCATACAGATGCATCTTTATATTTTAACAAAATATTGTCAATGTGTAGTAACAGATCACGAAGTTCATTTTCCGCAATGGCCGAAAGATTCGGTCTTGTTGGGATATGCCACGATCCTTGATGATAAAATTCTTTTAGGGATCAAAGTTGGTTTAGATAGGAGTAAATATTAGGATAACTCAACTGAAGGATCTGATTTGTCCAATTTGCTTGCCAGAAGCTGAAGTTATTTCCACTTTTGACTTGTATGTTAGTCGAAGTTAGAAAATGTTAGAGGAGAGAAGTACAATATTTCCAAAAGGTGGATGCTTTAGCATTGAAGTTTTCATCATTTATTATATGATTTGCTGATGTCGAATGAATCACTAATTCTTTCCAATTATTGAAACCTAGGTTATGAAATTTTCATAGCCATTTCATTAATAAAGCATCATTCATGTGTTTATTGACTATCTAAAGTTTTTCTCCAAATGTGGTCGATATTTTTTCAATTCAAACTCACTTTCAATTTGTCGATAGAATGCTAAATAGCAATAAGTGTGTTTGGTGGAATTAAAACTTGGAATCTCTTCAAAAATTCAAAAATGCCTTACTGCTAGCAACCTTTCGTATAAATATAATTAAATAAATAATTTCAAACTTATCATATTCTAGATAAATAAAATATATAAACATTAAGACTAAATAAATAAATATTATCCCCATTAAAAAAAACATTATCAAAATTCTCACATTCTCCTTTTTAGATTTGGGGTACAATTTTTTCAAATCCTCATGGAACATGCACATTGTACCTAGACCATAGCCAATACTGTATACTTTCAATTTTGTCATTATTGTACTTTGAAATTCAGTATTATATTATTTTCGGTATCTAATCAATACTACCCTTTGAATAGCTTGTCTTTTGACTTTCATAAATTAATCAATCCTCTCCAAGTTTCGACCCTTCGTTACTTTACTCACATTTCTCTCCAAGTTCCAACAATGTCAAAGCCAAGGTAAGCCCTTCTTCAGTTTAGGGTTTTCTCGTTTTTTATACCTCTTAACTACATTATTTCCTCTTTTTTTCTTTAAGGTTGGAGGGCAAAGTGGCAATAATCACCGGCGCGGCAAGCGGCATCGGTGAAGCTGCTGCCAGACTGTTTGCATCCAACGGTGCGATTGTTATCATTGCAGATATTCAAGATGATTTAGGCAAAGCTGTTGCCTATTCCATCGGTTTGGAGAAATGCAGCTATGTTCACTGTGATGTGAGTGATGAAACACAAGTTGAGAATATCGTGAAATACACCGTGACTACATACGGTCGTCTTGACGTGATGTACAACAATGCAGGGATTCTGATCAATAGCCCGTCGATCCTTGATTTGGACTTGAAAGATTTTGAAAAGGTTTTTTTTTTTTTTTTTTTGAGGGAGAAAGATTTTGAAAATGTTAAGTTATATAATATAATTATTCATATTCGATCAGTAACCCGAATTAAATCCTTAATTACCATTACTTTAATATAATTATTCAGATTCAATCAATAGCCCGAATTAAATCCTTAATATATATATGGACCAAGTTATGCTGGTAATAGACTATTTCAGCAACAAACTTAAGTACTCAAAATGAGACTCGCATCTACAGGTTATGTCCGTAAATGTAAAGGGCACAGCAGCCGCAATAAAACATGCAGGGCGAGCAATGAATGAAGCAGGTATTGAAGGTTCCATAGTCTGCACTGCCAGCATTGCAGCATCGCAGGGCGGATTCGGTCCGGCGTCCTACGCGGCATCAAAACACGCAGTTCTCGGACTGGTCAGAGCAGCCACATGCGATCTTGGACGTTATGGGATAAGGGTGAACTGCGTGTCACCGTCCGGAGTGGCCACACCGCTCAGTTGCACAGTTTCCGGCTTGAAGCCGGACGAATTGGAGAAATTGACTAGCGGCATGTGTAACTTGAAGGATAAGGTGCTTAAAGCTCGCCATGTTGCGGAGGCGGCTTTGTTCTTGGCGTCTGATGAGTCGGCAATGGTTAGTGGACTAAATTTGGTTGTTGATGGCGGCAATTTGGCTGTCAATAATAGTACTATGCTCATGAATCGGATGTAGAATTTGAAATTTGAACTTGGATGAGTTTTTTTTATTATGATGTTTTTTTAGCGAGGATTAATAGTTGGAACCCCAATGTATGTCCTTCTTACCAGATTTTATTTGACTAAATATTATTTTTTAATTGATCTGACATAGTTCATTAGGATGCAGTGAAATTACTAAAAAAACTCAATTAACAATATAAATACTTGTTTGATGGTACTTTAACAAGTTCAAGTCCCAAATTCAAAACCTTGCTATAGCTAAAACCAAGTTAAAGGGATAAACTACATTAGAATTTTAGTATTGATTCTAATTGTAAGTCCGGCCAAACACAACATTATATAGGACATATTTAACAAAATCTACCAACTCACAAAATTATGAGTTCGATCTGAAGAACAATATGTACTATAAAATAAAGAACAACATGAACTATACTTTTATCTTATAATAAAAAGTTAACTAGTCAACTAAAAATTAATATGAATATAACATAAATGCTGCCCATTTCTACACCACAAATTACTGATAATATTAAATTAAATTGAATTCATTTTGGAAATAGTTAATTTGCTGACAGTTTCAACTTTCATTAACTGGCCAGAACGTGCAATGTCTGCTTAAGATAACGTCTCAAATTTCTCAAACAATTAAAAACAGTCTAAAGTTATAATAATGAAAAAAGAAGTTAGAACCTAGAACATTATTTGTTTGACCTTGACTGCATTCGGCCCGTACAATAGAGGCCGAAAATCCAACATTACAAAAATGATAATGAACCTATTTGTTATCAGGATTTAGGGTTTTATGTGATCAGGGTTTATGATATGATTTCAGGATATAGAATGCTCAACTCGATTGCTATGTTATTCTTAACATAATTGAGAGTATATAAAACTATGTGTATTTACAGATAATTAATCCCAGTATCTTATTTTTCATCTATTTTTGAGTTTTTTCAAAAGACCATATCATTCAAATAATCTAAATCGTTGAATGATAGAAAATATTTACATCTCAATCATTGATTCATGTCCTAATTTCATGAATTTTATATATTTTTGTAACTATTTATATGGTAGTTAGTTTACACCTGTTTTTAAGCCCTCACAAGATGCTACATCATCATCATATTTATATTACAACCATTCGATGCGAATTCAACGAACTAAATTATTTTTAAGATTTTGTTAGTTTACTTAGCACACATTCTTATTCTTTCCTCTTGATAAGAGGAGTAGAAAATCAAGCCTGAACTAACTATGAGTTTTAATTCAAAGAGAAAATGATGAGTTCATCCATCAAAACACATATTTTTTTTTTATTTAAAAAAAATTGCAATTCTTGATCAAATATTGTATTTTTTCTACTAAGAACATCATATATAATTTTGTTTAAAAAAATGAAATATCTAAACATTAAGATTCTAAATAAATATTACCAAAATTCTCACATTCTCCTTTTTAGATTTGGGGTACAATTATTTCAAACCCTCATGGAACAAGCACATTGTACCTAGACTAATACCCATACAATATACTTTCAATTTTGTCATTATCATAATTTGAAATTCAGTATTACTAGGAGAAATTCCGTGCTTCGCTACGATCTAATCGATATTATTTTTGCTACCAATAGAATCATTGATTATCAAAACATGTTGAAAGTTCTACATCGCATGTTATATAAAAAAAAAATTCTCAAAATTATCACAACTTATTTTCTTCCAAACATATACTTATATATCTCACAAAAAAACTAAAACCTATGACTCATATAAATTCTCATATTGTTTTTTTTTTAATTAAGAGTTCACACTAAATTGGAAAACAAAACAAGAAACACGGAATAAACCACTCAAATATAATCACATCATTAGCTAACATATAAAGAACCACAAACTATCAATATTTACAAAAAATGAACGGTTCTAATTTTTCCACAAGAATTATTTCTATGGCTAGTTGAAGGGTGAGATGGAATTTTAGAATTTGCCCAAAGATGAGTGAAAATATTATAAGGGTAGAATTGTAACTTAATCTCTAGAGATTAAAACATGTTGAAAGTTCTACATGCCATGTCATTTTAAAATCTTCTTCTCAAAATTAACACAACTTATTTTCTTCGAAACATATGCTTATATATCTCACAAAAGAACTAAAACCTATGACTCATACAAATTCTCATATCGTTTTTTCTAATTGAGAGTCCACACTAAATTAGAAAACAGAACAAGAAACACCGAATAAATCACTCAAATATAGCCACATCATTAGCTAACATATAAAGAATCACAAACTATCAATATTTATAAAAAAATGAAAGATTCTAGTTTTGCCACAAGAATTATTTACGTGGCCAAGTTGAAGGGTGAGGTGGCCTTTTAGAATTGCTCAAAGGTGAGTGAAAATATAAGGGTAGAGTTGTAACTTAATCTTTAGAGATCAAACTTGTTGAACGTTCTACATTGCATGTTATATCAAATTCTTTTTCTCCAAATTACCACAACTTATTTTCTTCCAAACATATATTTATATAGTTATATATCTCACAAAAGAACTAAAACCTATCAGACTCATATAAATTCTCATAATATATATATATATATATATATATATATATATATATATATATATATATATATATATATTTATTTGAATTGAGAGTTCTCACTAAATTGGAAAACAGAACAAGAAACACAGAATAAACCACTCAAATATAGTCACATCATTAGCTAATGTATAAAGAACCACAAGCTTTCCAATAAAAAAAATGAAAGGTTTTAGTTTTTCCCCAAGAATTATTTTTATGGCTGGAGTTGAAGGGTGAGCTAGCCTTTTAGAATTGTCCAAAGGTGAGTGAAAATATAACGGTAGAGTTGTAACTTAATCTTTAAAGATCAAACTTGTTGAAAGTTCTACATCGCATGTTATATCAAATTCTTTTTCTCCAAATTACCACAACTTATTTTCTTCCAAACATATATTTATATAGTTAGATATCTCACAAAAGAACTAAAACCTATGAGACTCATATATATATATATATATATATATAGAATTGAGAGTTCGAGAGTTCGCACTAAATTGGAAAACAAAACAAGAAACACCGAATAAACCACTCAAATATAGTCACATCATTATCGAACTTATAAAGAACAACAAGCTATCAATATTTTTAAAAAAATGAAAAGTTTCAGTTTTTCCACAAGAATTATTTCTATGGCTAGAGTTGTTGTAGAGTGAGCTGGCCTTTTAGAATTGTCCAAAGGTGAGTGAAAAGATAAGAGGGGTTAATTTTATTTTCGGTATCTAATCATCACTACCCTTTGAATAGCTTGTCTTTTGACTTTCATAAATTAATCAATCCTCTCTTCCCTCATTCTATATATTGCGTTTAAGTTTCAACCCTTCATTACTTTAATCATATTTCTCTCCAAGTTCTAACATGTCAAAGCCAAGGTAAGCCCTTTTTCCAGTTAAGAGTTTTCTCATTCCAACTATGTCAAAGCCAAGGTAAGCCCTTTTTCAGTTTAGGGTTTTCTCTTTCCAACAATGTCAAAGCCAAGGTAAACCCTTTTTCAGTTTAGGATTTTCTCAAGTTTTTTGCACTGCTAATTACATTTTTTTCGTTTCTTAATTTAGGTTGGAGGGCAAAGTGGCAATAATCACCGGCGCGGCAAGCGGCATTGGTGAAGCTGCTGCCAGACTGTTTGCATCCAATGGTGCGATTGTTATCATTGCAGATATTCAAGATGATTTAGGCAAAGCTGTTGCCTACTCCATCGGTTTGGAGAAATGCAGCTTTGTTCACTGTGACGTGAGTGATGAAACACAAGTCGAGAATATTGTGAAATACACCGTGACTACATATGGTCATCTTGATATAATGTACAACAATGCAGGAATTTTGATTAATAGCCCGTCGATCCTTGATTTGGACTTGAATGATTTTGAAAAGGTCAAGTTTTTTTTTTTGAGTTAGAAAAAGGTCAAATTATGGTAGCATACCCATTTGATTTTTAATTAAATAGTGCCATTACTTTAATATAAGAAAAATTATAGTTTTCCTCCTATTTTTACTCCCAATCTATTGATGACTTGAAATGAGATAATAAATCTAATATAACATGTAACAAAACAAAACAAATTTATTATGATTGTGAATCTAATACAATACGTGATAAACTTAAAACTCATTTTCCTATATAGGGATCACAAATTTATTATGAGTTGATATAAGATGGTAAATCTAATACAATATATGGGAAACCTAAAATTTATTTTTCTATATAGAGATTACAAATTTAATATGAATTGTGATGAGATGATGAATCTAATATAACACATGGTAAACTTAAACCTCATTTTTTAATATAGGAATCATAAATTCATTTTCATGTTTATTAGTATTCCATAAATACAAATTGCCATGTCATCAAGGGGGTGGGGAGAAAAATAGGGAGAGGCTATCATCACTCTTAATATAATAATTCAGATTCAATCAATAACCCAAATTAAATCCTTAATATATGAGCCAAGTTGTGTTGACAATAGATTATTTCAGTAACAAAATTTCAGTACTCAAAACGAGACTCACATCTACAGGTTATATCCGTAAACGTAAAAGGCACAGCAGCCGCGATAAAACACGCTGGACGAGCAATGAAGAAAGCAGGTATTGAGGGTTCCATAATCTGCACTGGGAGCATTGCAGCATCGCAAGGCGGATTCGGTCCGGCATCCTATGTGGCATCAAAACACGCAGTTCTTGGACTGGTCAGAGCAGCTACGAGCGATCTTGGTCGTTACAGAATCAGGGTGAACTGCGTGTCGCCATCCGGAGTGGCCACACCGCTCAGTTGCGCAGTTTTAGGTTTGAAGCCGGACGAATTGGAGAAATTGACAAGTTCCGTGTGTAACTTGAAGGATAAAGTGCTCAAAGCTCGCCATGTGGCGGAGGCGGCTATGTTCTTGGCGTCTGATGAGTCGGCAATGGTTAGTGGAGTAAATTTGGTTGTTGATGGTGGAAATTTGGATGTCAATAATAATGCTATGCTCTTGAATCGGATGTAGAATCTGAAATTTGAATTTGGATGAATTGCTTTTGTGATTATTTTTTTTTTATGAAGTACTTTTGTTTATGAGCATTTAATAGTTGGAACGCCAATGCATGTCCTTCTTACTAGATTTTATTTGACTAAATATTGTTTTTTTAACTGTTTTAACCTGACATAGTTCATACCGATCCAGTATAATTACTTACAAACTTATTTAACAATATAAACACTTATTGATAGTAAAATACTTTAATAATTTAAATTTTGTTCTTATCTTATAATCAAAGTAAAGTCAATTAATCTGCTGGCCCTTGCAGAAACTGGCCAGAACGTCGTGCCAGCACGATCATCAACCACTCTCTTTTTTCTTCCTGTCATGTATTCTTCTCCAAAGACGACGGCTATAAACTGTAATAGGCTTATATATATATATATATATATATATATATATATATATATATATATATATATATATATATATATATATATATATATATATTTTGACGAATTATATACTTTTATACTATATCTATTTATCACGTGTATATATTGTTACATCATACATGTGTATTGATATATATATTGTTATCTATGTGAATTGTATAGTGTTATATATATATATATATATGCTATTTTGTCTGAATTATATATTTTTATATCATATCTATATACTTGTTATACCATATCTATTTATCATCTATATATATTGTTATATCATATCCGTGTATTGATATATATACTGTTATATGTGTGAATTATGTAGTGTTATATATGTACTATTTTGTCTCGAATTATATATTGTTATATCATATCTATATATTGTTGTTATTAGATTATAATATTGTTTGAATAATAGTATATATAATGTTATGATTATGACGAAAGTGCTACATGACAAATCTGGTGAGCTAGCGTGATTAAAGTCTGCAAACGTCAGCCAACATCAGCGATCGTGGTTTTCTTTAAACTTTGTTCTTATCTTATAATGAAAGTAAAGTCAATTAATCTGCTGGCCTTGCAGAAACGGGCCAGAACGTGCAATATCTGCTTAAGATAAGGTCTCAAATTTCTCAATCAATTTAAAAATTCTAAAATTATAATAATGAAAGTTAGAACTTAGACATTATTAGTTTGACTGACTGTATTCAGGCAGTATAATAGAGGCCAAATATCTAACAGTACAAATATAATAGAGGCCAATTTATGATCAGGATTGCTTTTTTTTTTTTTTTGAGGTGTAAGGTTTTATAGAAGAAAATATTATATTATTTCGAAAAAAAAACTAACTCTCTAATTTTATTTTATTGATTGGTGGATTATTTCTATTACAATTTCTTTCTTCTATATTTTGACAATACAACATAATCATACTTATATAGCATATATGATGAGCTTTTATTTTCTCTAATATATTGAATCTAGACATAAAACTCCTCATCTACCTACTAAATAGAATTAATTCTCATCAATGCTCACTAACTCTATTATTCCCTCTAATACTAACCCCCACTAATAACCAATATTGACCATACAAATTATTATATTTAAAATAATATTAAATAATAAATACTAATAGTAAGTTTAATATTTCAACAAGGTTTTAGGGTTTTATGTGATCGGGGTTTATGATTCAGGATATATAATGCTCAACTGGATTGTTATATTATTATTCTTCTTAACATAATTGAGAATATATAAAACTATGTGTATTATTTTGCATCGGTTCAATTTCTCTCCATCATGATTACCGTATTGACATTTGTCCGCCAATACACGTCAAAAATCCAAATAGATGAACTAGGTTTAAACTTAGTATTTATTATTTAAGAATAACGCATTTTTTTCTATTCAATGTATTAAATTAATAGAATAATGCACTTTTTCTATTCAATGTATTAAATTAATTATAAAGAAATAAAATCCTATGATTAAGTTTCAATTTGGTTTAGTTTTGCGTCCTTTCACTTTCAACAGTATATAATTATAGATCTGATAAAATTCCAGTATAAATGGCCTTATGGTGCATTATAGCGACTAAGTTCTATGAATCTCTTAAATTGAACTTCAAATTCTCTTTAAAATTCTAAATTAGAGCAACATGCGTTTTAACATTAACATACATATAAAAATTGGGTTTTAAGAACATAAAAGAATTTCTTTTATCAATCGAAATGAACAAAAAATTCCAATTATCTTTTTTAGACAAACTCATGTCAGTGAATTGAGATATGACATATTTGCTAAATATCAGTTGTGTATTTTTTTCTTTTTGATGTTCAACTCATTAGGTTAAAAAATTTTGCTAAATATATATTATATTATGTTTATTGAGAATTAAATTTATGATCTCTTGCTATATATACAAATACTTTAATCAGTTATGTATTAAATATTTGATGTGACTCGAATTTGAAATATCTCCTAAAGTTCAAATGTTCTACTTTGCAAGTAACCTTTGCCTCAAATTAATGGTATTTATTTTAGTTTAAGAAACCATACTGAGTACAAATAAGCCAATCACATTAACAAAAGCACGCGGATCACGAAGAAACAGAAGAAATGATATACAAATTCTTATAGCAATAAATGACAACATTAGCACAATTGTGCAGCAACAACAATAATGCTTGCATCACATTCAACACAACCATCGTACATATCACTGTGCAACATTTAATTTTTTTTTTTTTTTTGAAATAATAGGTGATAGTCTACTGAATACTTTTATTAATAATAAACAGTTACATACTTTTTGTTACATTAGATTGGATGCAATTAGAGGCAAAAAAAATATAACTAATCTTCTTTTGTAATGAAAGTTCTTAATTGGTCCAAATGATTCATAGAGAGCTTGTATGTATTTTTTCAAACCTGTTTGTTATATTTAAGTCAAAGATAATTCTGATAAACAAATGATATTATGTTTATATTCTGTTTGTTATATTTTTTCAAACCTGTTTGCTAACTTGAAGATTGTTTTTTCCGAATGTGTAGTTTCGGAACATAATGAAAGACATTTTAACAGTTCCTTGACAAGAAAAGGAGCATGCCATAAACAAGGAACAGGTGTTGCCAAGATCTAAGAGAGAAGTCAGTCTTCTGCAGAAATAACACCTATAGTATATTGGTGTTTATTTAGAACAATATTAAGTACAAACATGCCAATCACATTAATAAAAGCACGAGATCACCTCCATTAGCGTAGCGCAGTGGTCAGGCGTTCAAAGCCCGCTTCATTAGGTTAGGGGTTCGAAATACGGGCAGGTGTAGTCTTTACGTGTGGGTTAGCCTATGGGCATGTAATAATCGGAAAAAAAAAACACGAGATCATGTGAAGAAACAGACCAAATCATGTTCAAATTGTTGTAGGGTTGTTGTAGCAATAAATGACAACATTAGCACAATTTACACGCCCATACATATGGCTGGCCTACTGCACATTAAAAATACTGTAGATAAATTAAATATAGTGTAAGCTTTTTAGTTAGCAGTTGTACTTGTACAAAAATTAAAATATTCATAAATAATTGAATAATTACACCGCAACAAAATCACTGTGCGCAGCATATAGTTTCTAAAAACCGCTATAGTGCCGATACAGACCGCTATTTGCAACACTGTTTGCATATATAATTTTTTTCATTTGTTTCAAAAACTTATCATTTATACATGAATATGGGAGAAAACTAAAACAGGTAGTTCAGTTATTTTAAGGGAAAAAAATAGAGGGGCATAAATGGTAGTGCAATTATGCATTTTACTAATTCTTTTACTTTGTGCTAGTGAAATGAAAGATCAAGATTGTGAGGGTGGAATTGAGAAAATAATCAAAAATATGCCTTCAAAAGAAAGGGAATTAATTGGTTTCACGTGCAAAGAAATAATAGATACATGCCGGCTTTTATTTCTGAAATTAAAAGGATTTGATGCAAAAATTGTTAATTACGTCTCCAAAAGTGTTTCGCCCGAAAATCATCTTTTAATTGGAGAAATTGAGGAATAATTATGGTTAGAATTGTTAATTAAGTCTCCAAAAGCGTTTAGCCTGAAAATCATCTTTTAATTGGAGAAATTGAAGAATAATTATGGTTAGTCTTTTTTGGTTTGTTTGAAACAAGAATTATTTATTGAGTTAAATTGCGCTAGTGTGACATTTATTGGTACAATCCGACTACAACCATGCAACTAGTATATGATTTTGGTCTTTGTCTTCATGAATCATGCTTTTGTAAATGTGATTGGCGTGTTCGTACTTAACATGGTTTCTTAAACTATAATGAATAATGTTAATATTGTTCTAATTAAATGCTGCATAGTGACTACGCTACGATGTTCTAATGCATAGTGGATATGTACGATTGTGATGGAGTTTGTCTTCATGAATCATCCTTCTGTAAATGTGATTGGCGTGTTCGGACTTACCATGGTTTCTTAAACTATAATGAATAAAATTAATTGTTCTAATTAAATGTGCATAGTGAATACGCTACGATGTTCTAATGCATAGTGAATATGTACGATTGTGATGGAGAATATGATGCATAGTGAATATGTTCTAATGCATACGTATGTTTTTAAGCGGTAGATATCGTTTGAATTTTAAGAGAGATTTCAAGTTCGAGTCAATGCGAGTATTTAATACAACTGATATTTAGCAAGTATGTCCTCTCAATTTAGTGACATGCGTTCATTTAGAAAAGATATTTGTTTTTTTTTTTTTTGTTCGTTTGGATTTGATAAAAGAAGAGTTTATGTATTTTAAAACCCAGTTTTAACATGTATGTTAAAACCCATGCTGCTCTAAATTAGAATTTCAGAGATAATTTGGAGTTAGTTGAAGAGATTAATAGAAATTAGTCGACATCATGCACCATAAGGTCATACTGGAATCTTATCAGATCTATACTGCTATATACAATTGAGAGTGAAAGGATGAAAAACTAAACCAAATTGAAGCTTAGTCATAGAATTCCTTCCAAAAAAAATAAAAAAAAAAAGAATCTTAGTCGTAGAATTTTATTTTTTTTATAATTTTATTTTTTGAAAGAAAAATTATTTCTTTATAATTAATTGAATTCATTGAATATAAATAGAAAAATGAATTATTCTTAAATAATAAATATAAAGTTTAAACCTAGTTCATCTATTTCGATTTTTTGACTTGTGTATTGGCGGACAAGCATCAATATGTTAATCGTGATGGAGAGAAATCGACTTACCGATTCAAAATAACATAGTTTTATATACTCTCAATTATGTTATGAGTAATATAACAATCGAGTTGAGCATTCTATATCCTGAATCATAAACCCTGATCACATAAAACCCTAAATCCTGATCACAAATTGGTTCAATGTCATTTTTGTAATGTTAGATTTTTGGCCTCTATTATACTGCCTGAACACAGTCAATGTCAAACTAATAATGTTCCAACTTCTAACTTCTCTTTTCATTACTAGAGCTGGGCACGCGCTTTGCACGTAAGCACGTGATTGTATAATTAACGTGTCACACTAGCGCAATTTACACGGGCTAACATATGGCTGGCCTACTTTACATTAAAAGTACTGTATATAAATTAAATATAGCATAAACTTTTTAGTTAGTTGGCTAGCAGTTGTACTTGTACAAAAATTAGAACGGTCAGAGACTCGGAATAATCGAAGTACATAGAAATCACATATACTCATATGAATTTAACTAGCAAATTATACATTCTCAGAAAAATATTCTCTATTGATTGTAAACTAAATATAAAATATTAAAATATATCACCACTAAGTTAGCTTAATGATTATGGTACCAACTCAATCTATTCATAGGTGAGGAGTTCGAATCTCGCGTCTAGCAGGATTGATCTAAAAATTTAGGTGAAGACATATGAGCCTATCTAAAAGAGAACAAACATCAAGCGATCGTTTGTAGTTCTTCTAAAAAAATATTAAAATATAAAACACAATATAGTTTAAATTCAAGGAAATCTGAAAACTTGACTGATTTGACTTTTGAGCACGCCCAAGCACGACGGTATACTGTACGTATATACTGTATATTGTCTTTAAAAAAATCTTATATTCTAATTTTATTTAATTTTATATATTATTTATTGCCCAGTATTTATTCTTAAAATTTACAATTCAAGATTATACAAAAATCGGAATTACGCTTCTGCAATCGTAAAAACCAGATTCTTACACACAATTCGTAAACTTGCTCAAAACCTCCGTTTCACAAACAGAGACCGACCTGTATTACACTGCCGTCAATGTCCGGCGAATGTCCAATTGATCCTTCACAGTAAATCTTAAATCTTCTTAAACCTTAAACCCACAATTTCTAAACTTATCCTTCAATATTTAGCATTTAAGCCCTAATTGAATTAATGATTAAATTTTCATTATTTCTCGTTTCATCACTGTATTTCATGATAGTTTGGATTTACACATAAAGAAATGCCCTTTAAGGAAACAAATAGACGCATTATTTAAATGCACAGCCTTATTATTCAAAATCGATTAATTCTGGCGATTCCGACGAACCAACCGTAAATTCATCTGAGAAAAGAAAAGCCATTTTATCTCTTGAAATTTCAGATTTTATTAATTTAATTAGTAAAATTAAAAATATTCATTCTTGTGTGGTTTTAAAGCTTGAAGATTCATTCTTGGTCCCTGAATTTTGCGAGAATTTGCTCAACGGACAAATCGATAGGTAAAAAATTTCAATTTTAAAAATATTAAAACAAAATATTGGGTTTTAATTTTTATAAAATAAATTAAATCTTTAAAATGATTTTAGTTATTTTTGTTAAGGAAAATTATGTACCAGGAAAAACACATGGTACAACAAGTGTCAATTTTGGGTAACATGGAATTATTCGGAATTTTGAAAAATCAGAACAAAAAGCCGAAAAAGGAAAACAAAATAGAGGAAAAATTTGGGGGTAGAGAGAGAAAGAGAAAGTGATAATGCTGATGTGGCAGTTGTGGAATTTGGGGCGGGATGAGATATTTGACTCAATTGCTTACTGTTTCTTATGGAATTAATAAAGTTTTTCTTGTCAAAGAAAATCATATAGTTTAAAGGTTAGAATTGTAATTTTACCATATTCTTTGCTTAAATAATTAATTTATTTAAATAATTTTGGATTATTTATATATATTTTTATTTTTATTTTATATGTGTTTTACGCGGATAGAAGTTTGAGACAAAATGAAACTGTAAATTTAGAACGATTAAAATTTGATAGTAAGACTTCTTTTCTTTTTACTTATTTCTTGAAGTATGATCATTTTATATAATTTGAATTTGTTTATAATATTTTTTTTTTACCAATTTTAGTTGAGGATTTGAACTTGAGTTGTGTTGATTCTTTGAAAGACGTTTCATACTTAGCCACAGGAAAATATTTATGTGGGCCCGCAACAATTAAAATATAAAAAATAATGTAATAATATTAGTAGTAATAATAATTACTATTTTTTTATACATACAAATTTTAAACGCTACAAAAGTCTTCACATAAACCTAATGTCTAGTATTGTATAGAAATGTGAATTAAATTCCTCATTTATTTTTAATTCCTCTACAGATCTTACTATTAAATCTTAATAGCGACTTGCTGTTAACATCTTTGCCAGTGGAAACATTATGCAAGTAGGCCCCTCAACCTTTTTAAAATTACAGAAAAATCAAGGATAGTTTGTATTGTATTTATACTTCTTTATTTTTTTTGTGGGCAGATAAGGAATTTTTGTCTGATTCGGGGTGAAAAAGGAGGAATTTCATGTCGATTACTTGGTTTAGTAGTCGGGCTATTGATGGTGGTCATAAGGAAAATAGTTTAGAAAATGAAGAAAATCTTCTAGAAGCATTTTATGTTATTTATTTATTTATTTCTATTTTTATCCCTACAAAGTGAGAAATCACATGGATAACCGTGCAAAATATATGAAATATCAGTTATACATTGCAAAATATAAAAAAAAATTATTCGTATCATTTTTTCTATTTGCTTCAAAAAAAAATTATTTATAAACGAATATGGGAGAAAAGCAGGATTTTTCGAAAACAAAATGAGGGGGCATAAATGATATTTTTCATAAATTGTAGTGAAATGGTGCATTTTACTAATTCTTTTACGTTGTGCACAGTGAAATGAAAGAGCAAGATTGCGAGGGTGGAATTGAGAAAATAATTCGAAATATGCCTTCAAAAGAAAGGGAATTAATCGGTTTAATGTGCAAAGAATTAATAGATACATGGCGGTTTTTATTTCTGAAATTAAAAGAACTTGATGCAAAAATTGTTAAGTACCTCTTGAAAAGCGTTTCGTCTGAAAATAATCTTTTAATTGGAAAAATCGAGGAATAATTATGATTAGTCTTTTTAGGCTTATTTGTTTGTTCGAAAGAACTATTTATTGAGTAATTGAATTTTGAGTGGTATGTTGTGTGATGGATTGTATGGAGACGAAATTTTTTAGTGTAGTTTAAGGTTAGAATTTTTGGTTTTCTTAGTTATTTTGTTGCATGAATAATATGAATTTGAATGAATTTTGATTTATTTATTTATTAAATTAGTATAATATATTTTAAAAGTTTGGTTTATACATAAATATATTATCTTCTATGGTTGCTTTTTACAATTTCTTTTAGATAGTTTCTGTACTAAAATGAAGCTCAAAACAAAGTTGAAATCCAAGTGGATTTATATATGTAACAACCTTAGAAAGAAAAACTTATCAACTTAACTGTCATTATTTGTTAGGGGAAGATAAAAAGAAAAAAAAAAAAGAAATGAAATACGAAGGAACTAAATCAACCGTTTTCTATATGGCTATGTATTTTTGAACCATTGGTAAAAAATCAATGAGAACTCAGTCTGTAATGTTTGTAGAACATAGTATTTATCCATGCATCATGAGACTTGCATGAAAACCGATCAAAATTGGTGATTCTGTAAAACTATTTTAATGATGTTGGCATACTAACAATATACAAAATATATTATTATATTATTAGACTAGAATTTTGACAAGGGTTCACATATGGAATGTCAGCATTTTGAATCACTCAGCAGCGCCCGATTACAAAAGGTATGATGAAATTACAAAAAAAAAAAAATTGTAAACACAAAAGATATAGTAAAATTATAAAAAAATATTTTTTCAAAAAAGTATATTTGTAAACACAAAAGATATATCCAAATGTAAATATATATGTGTACAGCTAAAACTATATAGTGGACGCTTCTGGACAC